>ML736433.1:0-27283 GCA_009193595.1 Aspergillus bertholletiae | reverse complement strand
AAAAAAAAAAAAAGGAAAGAAAAAGAGAAAAAGAGAAAAAAAAACTAAAAAAAAACACAAGGGTCCCCACAGGCTCAAGTGATGGAGGAGGGAGAATTCCGGACCAAGATGGTTAGTGAAGTTGACTGATGGAGGGACTGAACTCCCGCTAGTGGCCGAATGGCCGTTACCTTAGGAATTAGTTTGGCGGGGCAGCGAAGTAGTTGTCACAGTGATACTGAATCCAATCCCGTCTGGGATGAGGATTGTTTTGCTTTTTCTTTTTTGGATTTGTTATCTCTGTGGCATGTTTTCATACGAGTATACCACCACATGAGCTTGAAGAGGGGGGTCGATTGAGACCGAGACATATGTATGTATGTATACGAGAAAAACAGAGATGCGATCAATTCATGCGGTATAACAGGCCGTAATTATGAGACTTCCTGTCGCCACCACTCTCCATGAATCTGTAGCTATCCGCGGTTGAGTCATGTAGGCGATAGATACGCCGAGATACTGGTTAGTTAGTCCTACATTGCTTACTCCTCCGGAAGGTTCGCATGGAGGGGACGCATTAAATTATCTGCAGATCTTCGATGGCTGCGTGATCCCATCGTCTCTGTACGTCACTGGTTACCGACTGGAAAATGCGGTGAGTGGGCGGCGCCAATCACGGAAACAGCATAAAAGATGCTCTTAGACCGATTGAGTAGTGGGTAAATATCGAGCCAGTTATTGCCTTGGTGATATACAGCGCCAGATGCAACGATAACGGATGTTGTGCACATTGGCCGGAATCAGATCATCCTTCAGTCGGCTGATGAGGGAAATTTTCATGAGCAGAACAAATAGAAATTAAATCTCTGCGCGCCGGATCGCGTAGGGAATAAAAAAACAGTGGGGAACTATCCTGACTAGACTCGTAGTGCAGTCATGGCACCATTACCTCTACCCCTTGCGGTTTAGTCGCCCTCCACAGCGGACTCCACTTGGCTCACTATAACTGTGGAAATCATATCATCCTCTCGGAAGGGATTGGAATACGACGACCTGGTCCAATCCTCAAAGATCTACCTACAGAGTACATATTCCTTGTCCGCCTGGATATTCATGTGCAGGCCGGGGCGATGCAATTTAAATTACATCTGCAGCACTAAAGCGGAACATCGAGATTGGACTCTTCTCCGCTCGTTTTTATTTTTATTTTTATTTTTTCCTTCGCGATCACAATCCCTCGGCTTCTATTGCAGTTTGATACCGACTAGTACCAACCTCTCACTCCTGCCCGAACGTGCCAGGACCAGTAAATTTTCCAAGTAAATTGCGAGTCATCCCCTCTTTCCCATATCAATTATTATGCCATAGAATTATGGTCTAACTAACTAACTAACTACTAGTTGCGAAGGCGATGGTATGTCTTTTTCGTCGTTTGTGGTTTCAGCCCTTGGGTGACTCAGTGGAGCAACCACTGCTTCCAGAGCCGTGGAACAAACATGTCCCTCGGTAATTATTTCCCTGCAGTGTTCGTAACAGCCTCCCGACGTAGCGACCTCTCAAGAGGCAATGGGCATCTGATATACCCTTGCAGCCAAGAATCGAAAACCCCGTGACAATGCAGCGATGTGAGTTCCGCTTCAGTCTCATTGCAGCCTGAACTAACTTTATTCCGCGGGGAGGATGTTGTTCAATGGGCGTAACTTTACGGGCCTTCGCGCGCTGGGTGCTCCCTTGGGTTTAGTGTCCCGGTGATCGTCGGGCCAAAGTATAAACCAGCGAACTTTCCTGCCTCATCCTGGGCTCAAACTGTCATCTCCAACGAGGATCAACGCACTCTCGTGAACCCCGCGGTAGATCATGCATACTCGACAAATTAACTGTGACCCGTGGTCATGTTCACAGATCCTTGCTTTGACTCCTCCCCAGGGGTAACATGTCCTAACGATGTCTGTCGTCAGAATGTTGGGTGTCCCATCACGTGGTACTAAGAGAAGATCAAGACAAAGTTTTCGATTAAATCTCAAAGGGAACGCTATATATCAAAACGCCGGATCAAGTGTCTCGAAGACAAGGAAAGAATGACGGAAAACACCGGTACGCTCATCATGACCCTCTGGATGCTTGACCCCACATCCTCAAGATAATTATGGTAAATCGGAAAATAACAAAACGAGACTCAAACATGTTGAGCCCAACCAGCAGCGCAAAACATGGAGCCGTGGGATCGTAAACCATTCGTAGGTCGTGGCTGCGCTGATCGAATTGCAAAGAGAGAAACACAGACGGTATATTATCAGCAGTAAAGGGCCAATCGTCGCTAGTATATCTCTAGATCCTCAAATTCAACCACCAGAGAGTCCTGAGAACCTACGGTGGACTCGCTTAAGACTGGACCGTTCATCATCGCCCACATGGTACTGTTGCGAGATATGTTGTTCGGCCGGCTCGCGTAAACTCCCACATGGATAAACTTGTCTTCGACACCGTAAAAGAACCAGGTCACCTCCCGTAGCTTCTTCCACGTGCTGCTCACTGCACTCGGAGTCAAGGCATAGGGAACGGCGGACGGGATCTGGTACCAGATCCAGAGGGAGTTGCCGATTCTTTCTAATTTGATACGCAGCGAATGCACGGTTGATGGCCCGCTGTCAGGGAGGCTGAGCGGTGAAAGACACCAATCGGCTCCATCCGCAGTTGCACTGACCGAAGAGGCGTTGACGGTACCCGAGCTAAACTCCATACCCGCCTTAACCCATTTGCACGGTCGTGCGGCCTGGTGGTATCCCGAACGACTCGATCGCATTCCGGAATCCAATGGAACACTTTCGGACGAGCAGGACTGTGGTGCGGCTCCGGCAAAAATCACCAGTCCACCCTGATCCCATTCCATTTCCCAGTCCGCACTAACCGTCACTTCGGCAAGCATAAATGGGTTTCGTAGTGACGTGAATACAATGGGTGCTGTGGAGGTGTCACCATTTGGGGGCTTCCGCCAGAGATCGGTATTAGGACCAGCGGTAAGGGTAAAATAGTCCATGCATTGTGGGAGAGAAAATGTTTCGGGCAGATTCAGCGCCGTAAACGACGAACTGGCTGGAGGCATATTGTTTCTGAGGGACCACCCGGGCCAATTGGTTCACGAAGGGGAATTTGCGTTCCTTCTTTCTCTTTGGTAGAATCAAATTAATCTTGTTGCTCACTTCCTTCGGGAAGAAATAAAAGGAAAATGCTGATCAAGTCCGGGCCCTTCTGCTTTCCCCCTTAAACCTTTGATGTCAGCTTCCAGGGCGCTGACAAGCTACACATGCAATTTCCGGGGTTTTCAACAGCGTGAGCATAGAAAATCAGGTCCGAGTTAAAGTAAAAGTAGAAAGGGGAGGAAGAAAGAGGTTATCGATAAGTAAGGTGTGAATGAATGGCGGGTATCTGGTGCCCTCAAGACCAGAAGCAAGGGACTTCTGTCCTTCAAGAATCCAAGTCCAACCTGGCGCTTTTCAAGGCCCTAGTATGGATTGAGTAAGTCCCCCAGGTGCACAGCCAGGAACCGGGAACGGGTCAATTCTAGACTCGGCAACGATGCGAAATAAATGCCACAGGCTTAAAATAAATCAAATAGTAAGGAAAAATAGGATAGAGCGAGATAGAGAAAGATACAACAAAAAATACTAACTTTTAGATATCAATTGAGAAACAAAGTCGGAGTGATGTTGAAAGCCAGATATGGTTTCTCAATCGGAAAGCTGGGCATAGATCGGCCTCAAGGAAAGGGCTCCAATAGGAATAAGAAACCAAACATTCAAGCCACAGAGGGACACGAGTATAGTACCTAGAGTCACAATGACTAAAGTTACTGGTAACATGCAAGGTCGGATCTCAAAGGCTTGGGACGAATCGTGGCAATTGAGCCATGGGGGCTGATTTATAGAGTCGGGGCAAAGGCACTTTGCCCCCCTAAATCAGGGCGGAAAAATAGCCAAGCAGTAGAAATGTCCAACGGGGGCAGAACCACTCTGCTGGAACAAGTCCTCATTCCTCTGACGGATCCGACGCGCTGGACACTCCTCGAACCAGCTTATTCGACCGTTTCTTTTTCCTTTTTTTTTTGCTCTCTGCTTTCTTCCTTCTCATTCTGTTCCCACTTTTTTTTTATTTTTCCTTTTATTATTTAAAGTTCTCCTTTCGATGAGTAGAAATCATGGTTGGATTTTTCTGGTGAGATTTGCTTTTCAGGTTCGGTTCTGCAGCGGATGGGCTGCAGACCAGTTCAGGAGTGGCGGGTCAGATGCTGCATCATTGGGAGACAACAGTCCACGCAAGTGGTGAGTTGTGGGGGACAGTGTTGGTCCAAAGCAGCTGAAACAGAGGCCGAAGGGAAAATAAGTCAGTAATGTCCAGGACGTATTGGCCCGACGCTTGTGGCTAGTTTTGGGACTCAGCAGAGCACTCAGACAAGAGCTGAAAGGAAAATGGAGAACAAACGGAAGGTCAGCGGTGGATGAGAGTTACAGAAAGTAGTAGTACTTTTAGTGTTGTTGTGAGTGGTGTGGGAAAAAAGTGTTTATTTAATTGCCCTGTTTGCCACTCCACTCGTAATGCGCGATGGGCACCTGCGCCATACTTATTTCTCTTGTGAATGGACGCATTGATGTTTTCCCCCCTCCTTCTCTTAAGACATCTATCTATAGAAATTCCTCACGCCTGCCTATTCAGTCAGGATACTGTGCGTCTCTCATAAAAAATATTAAAAAATTAAAAATATATATATATTCCAGGAGTAAGGCCACTATTAGAGAATCTGGATCAAACCTACTGCAGGCATACACCTATCTAACAGAACCATGGCGTAGTAAAGGTGACTGCTAGTCAAGATCCCAATGAAGCGCTACATATATCCTGTTTTTGGTTTTATTTTAGTTGGACGGCATAGTTACTGATCAAATGCCTATTATGTAACTCATAGATATGAAATTAGTCTGCCCTAAACAATACACCCAACCCAAGAATGAATCGCATACATAGCCCGTTGGAAACTTAGCCTCAGCGAAATAAACAAATTGACGGATATCAATCAACAAAACGACCCAATCTGGTTCCCAGTACTTATTTATTGGCCCGTGCATCGAATGTCTTTCGGCTTCTATCGTAAGCATTCAGCGATAGAACCTTGAAATACTAGGCCCTCAATTGCGTGAGCTTCTAGAGACTTGTCTAGACCATGAAACCTGGCTTATGCGAATGCGGGCACACTCCACCAAATGTGATCATTAATTATGTGTTTCCTGACCACCATCTCGACAAAATCCTTGAGCGGCGATAGGCGCATAGAGAGGGATGTCGTAATCTTAATGTCTCTCTGTTTAGTAGGTATACCCCTCCCTCAATTTATTGATGTTACCGTGATTTAGGAGAATGTGCAATTAGCCATCGAGATCAAGTAAGAGTCAGCGAACTTTGTTCCCTAAAGCCCTCTCCCATTCACCGACGTCCTACATCGTCAATTTTTATAGCCTATCGGCTACTCATAATATAGGAATAGCTTGGTCAGGTAGTCCATTAATCGACAGATATTATCCATCTAATCAATTACTCCCTACTCAGCCATGTTGGTTGTTTGTTGACTGAAACAACATCGGGGGAAAATGGTGCATATAGACCTTAGTTAATATGGCTATATGCAGGGCACAGTGTTTGCTTTTTAAAAATCTTAATTAGGGCTAGGATTTTTCATATGATAAATCCAACCACTCCAGTTCAAGGCATCAACTCACATAAAATTTCAGTACACTTACTAGAAGCAACTTTTACTTATCATAAGATGAGCATGACATTGTACATAGTTTCGCCAATATAGGTCATCATCATCACTTTCTTCATTTTTAAAGATATTTATTTTTGCTACATACTGTTAAATCTCGGCTTGTGGACCGAGGCTGTGTCGGGCGCAGGTTAGCTGGTGGATAAGCAGTATACACAGTTCGTGTTCAGCCCTTCTATTCAACTTTTTGCATCTCGGCAAACCCCACATACTTCATGATTCAGCTTATATCTCCACTATTAAATGTGTAAGAAAATTGCATGGAGCACCCTGTAGCCTGACTTAGCGAGCCAAGTTGTGAGGACATGATCATATCACCACATAGCAAGCAGTACCCAAGGGAAAGGAGGCCGAATCGAGCAAACTCTCAATCTACAATCGATACAGATAGCGCAGGTATAATAATGCTTATCCTACTATGTACTTATTTGCATACACATTATGGCATTAGTTCTATGTCTAGTGTGTCTCTTTCCCGAGTCTCCGAAGATAAGACTGAGCGGGAAACATTTACAGCTTAATCACGATCCGAAAGCAAGACCTAACAGCCACATAGACTATGGCCTAGCATGCTCACATCGCTCACCCAAATCAGAACTAGGATATTCAAAGGACTATCCATTGCATATGTTCCATTTCTATCTCGGGAATAGCTGACAATACCTATATATTTTCAGCATACTACTCGACCAAAAGAACTAATTGGCGGCTGGTCCGAGTCGTGCCTTCAACCTACCCTACCCAATATATATCGCTCAACAGTTGTTACATCCTTGCAGCCACTATGTACGCATTGTTTCCCTTTTTTAGGGTGTTCCTTTACTACTTCTGAAGAAAAATGTACTCAATCTAAATTTCAAACCAATCACAAATACGACAATCTTACCCTTAGTAGCAACGGCTCTAGCCCTCACAGACCCAGCTATGTCATTCATACTAGTATCTACCATGATAAGCCCTCTCCATAGACGGTAGGCTCCTTCTGCCTCCATACTTTGCCCTATTCACTCGTACAGTTTTAACCCAACAACCTTATCAAGGCTTTATTGATATCTTGATACTCAAAACAAGGCGAACCCCAAACCAATTGGCCCGCAGCCTGGGCGATATTTCTAGCTATCCTATTGCACTCTCAAGTTCCTTCATCCACACAGACAGAGTACTAAGAGTACTAAGATAATCAACTCCCATCAAGATACACAATCCCATCGGAAGACCGATATTAGCCCGGCCCTAGTGATATATATTAAATATACGTAATAAACGATAACCAGTTCATAGCCCATTATTGGTATAACTGCACTGTTGCGCTAGCAATCAATGCCCGATTCCTAAG
The DNA here is from genome assembly GCA_009193595.1 of Aspergillus bertholletiae. Taxonomy (NCBI): domain Eukaryota; kingdom Fungi; phylum Ascomycota; class Eurotiomycetes; order Eurotiales; family Aspergillaceae; genus Aspergillus; species Aspergillus bertholletiae. The sequence continues at coordinate 20,153 of ML736433.1, read as the reverse complement.
GCCGCATATGCGTCATATTCCCACCTTGCTACTTTAGTGTCTTGGCGTTTGATGCAACTCCACCCCAAAAGGGAATACCTAGATCCAATCCATAGGTGACGGATGCCCGTCAAACTTGGAATACTCTAACAATACGGCCCCCCCAGATCCACGATCAATAAAAACCTTCACAGCAATCCAGAAGTCCAAAGGCAAAAGCAAAACAAGAACGAAAGGAAAATGGTCTGTTCAAAATGCCAAAAGAAACTCAAAGCCACCGAACTCGCTACTCCCGGCGTCAAACGTAAAAGTGAGATGTACTATGGTTCGCCGTCGACCGGTGGCGGAGAAGGGAGTAGTAGGTCTAAACCGACGCTAGGGAATACTGGTATTGGGAAAGTATGATTAGACTCTTTGTTTTTGAGAATTTGTGGATTGTGTTTGGTTAGAGTGTTTTGAGGGTGCTGGGTTTGGGCTGACATGGTGAATGGCTATAGAGCAAGTTGCTTAGCTCGAAGGCTAAGAATCCTTATGCTGCTTATTCATCTGCATGTGAGAATTGCAAAACGAAGACGGAGCAGGGGAGAAAGTTCTGTCAGCGGTGTGCTTATCAGAAGAATGGTTCGTTCCTTGTGTCTTTCTTATTCTTCTTGTAGTAATGTGGTCAGGGTTTGCTAATTGATCCCCTAGCATGTCCGATGTGCGGCAAGAGTATGGCTGGGAAGTCTAAAAAGGACCAGCCTATTGTGCAGGGGCAGAAATTTAATCTGAAGTAATTGAAAGGGTAAATTCGGGTCGTCAGTTGGTTTTCCTGCTGTGCTGGGTTGTTTATGAAGTCGGTCTGGGCTATAGTGCCTTGCTTACATTGGGTATGGATTAAACTATATTACATGGCGTTTTGGGGCTTTGTTGATACTGTGCGCCGGGGAATGGCTGACGAGGAATTGCGGATAATGATATGATAAACTTCAAAAAGCTAGTTATACATGACATACAATAGTATATGCAGTTCTGGCCCCTCTCGGGCATAGGCACCTCCAACTGGAACGAATCGCTCAGTTCTATCAGTACACTCCTTCCACATTCCAGCACAGGATCTAATCATTTTCAGATGAGATACCTAACAAGTCGTACACCCCCACTTTGCCAACTATTTACCGGTCAGCCAACATATTCTTGATGTTGCTGTAGTACTGCGGCAGCACAAAGGGAGCAATCTCCTCCTTGGTCAGCCACTTGAAATCCTGGAGGTTTTGCGTGTTGGCGGCCAGGTCAGCCTGTCCAGCCATAATTCGCGACTTCATAAAGAAGGTCTTCTCGCCCAGGTGCTCAATGCCATTAGCCTTATCGACCCTAGGGTATTTGAAGTTGTAGACGTGGTGGCCAACAGGGTGGAAGCCCACCATCCAAGTGTTCATGTTAACACCGGCGGCTTGTGCAAGGGTACGTTCAGCGGCCTGTACGTTACATGACATATCAGTATTACGTCCAAAACAGCGCAAGGGGCAAGACACGGTTGTGTGATATCTCCGGTGCACTCACCAGTCGAATAGTTTCATCCTGCTCCACTGGAGAACTGGGGAGCTTCCAGTATCCCTCCTTAGTCTGAACCAGAAGATAAAGTGTCCTCTGAAGGGCTCGGTTCAGGCTTCTCTGGTCATTCTTCTGATCCGCCTCCGTTACTCGAGGGAATGGTCTGGGGATCTCCTCCTTCTTGCTGGTATCTTGGGAGGTAGCATTAACTGTGGCTTCTGCGTCCTGCACAAGCATCTCCACCTGGTGCTCCGGTTCAGCCTCGACAGCTCCGACGAGAAGTTCATCGTTCCATGCGTCCTTCGAGTACGCGTTGTACTTGCCGATGTCACGCGCAGGCGTCTGGCGGTCCCGGATTTTACGCTTCCAGTCTTCGTCCGCTGGCGTTCCTCGCTTGAAGTAAAAGTATTTAGTGAATGGAAGCGCCAAACGCTCGTTCAGTCGTTTCTGGTAGAAATAGTATGCTTTCTCAAATTGGGAGAGGTCGCGGGTAATCTGAGGGGGGCGGGATAGGGCCACGCCGGCATTGATGGTGTAGACGGGCTTCACGACGGGGAAGGTAGTTGTAGCGGTAGAGGTAGATTCTGAAGAGGGCTGAGCAGCGGCCGAGGAATAATTGCGGCGAACAAGCGTCTCTTGACAACTTCTGCACACTTTGGGGTCGGCAATCGAGGGCCCTAAACAGAGTCAGTACGGCCGACAATTGGCCATTAGTGCATCGACAAAAACATACGCAAAACAGACGCTATGCGCCTGGCACCATTGGATCCCGACGACATATCGCCGACTGTGTTTGCTAGGTACTGACGTGCTTGTCAACAGTCCGACGCCGATATTGCGAGAAAAGTTGGCGGTCACCTGTCCGCTGAGAGAGCAACGGAGCCACTAAACCCAAGCAGGTTAGACTCTCAGGTGACCCGCCATTTTTCACCCTTTAAATTTTTGCACTGTTCCTTTTACTTCCTTTTCTTCTTCACAGCACCTTTTCCTTATCGTCACTGCGTTAAGATTCTCCACGACCAGTCGATCATTTACCGGTGCTCAGAGTGAGTACTTTTTGCGGCTGATTCGCTAGCGGTACCTTCTTCAAAATCAAGGCGTACTGTTAGATAGATGCTGCATACATCCCCTGGTATTACTGTACTGTTTATTTAGGGAGATTCCGAACCATTGTAGATTATGGGAGAGTGATACTGTTCTCTATTCCCTTTGAGGAAGATACTGCCAGTATATCATTATTGTATACTTCGTAATGCAAATATTATTACCAAACCGAGACTGGCTGGTTACGGATTAGGAAATTTTTGACTGGACCTGGCTCAGGCGACATTCCAGACTCTTTCTTCCGTGCCAAAAACACGCAATTTATTTCCATAGACCTTCCAAAACTCTGCGTCTTGTCGGGGTATTAATTTCCCATTGGCAACTTTCAGAGCGATGTCGATGGAGCTGCTGGATTTGAGCGCTATACTTCCAACTTGATCTTTAATCTCGTCAACATCAAGCACATCAAATCTTGTGCCAAGCCTGGTGCTTGTCGGTGTCTTGATCGTCTCCTTTCGCATTTTCGGCTCTTTCTCTCCAGTACTCTTCAGGCTTTCTGGGATAGCCAAAGTCGTGGCGTTCGAGCCCGTATTATCTGACTGACTTTTAAATTCTACCGGTTCTGGGAGCTTGGAGACACTTCTGTCACGAAGCTGAGCGGAGAGCTTGATAAATATCTGAGCAGTAAGCAGGCTGTCATAGCCTGCCTCGTGGTCGATTTTCTGGCTGTTATACTTGGAATGATGATCATGTATACCTGGCCCAAAAATTAGCTTAATTGGACAAAAATTTAAGATGAGATAGTTTACGCACATATTTTGGGGGTCTTTATATGGAGAAGATTGTCGTTGATCTCGCTCAAGGACGATTTTGGGATGATAGAACCGCAATCGTGCGTCGCCATATATTTTGTGTCCATTAAAATTGGAAACAGCTCATGAACTACTGCTTGGAATTCTTCCAGCTTATCCGGAAGTGACCCGAAAAAGCAGCGATAAAGATATACCACGTCCGTAAAAAGGTTATGCCCTACCAGCACGGGTCGACGAGTTTTCAAGCACTTCTGCAATTTGTCAAAAAACCCATGTAGTGAGGTTTGTGGTTCCACGGCTCTCGTGCTGTTCATTATGCTCACAAAACAAAATGGATCAAGATGCGAGAGATCGCCACCGGACAATGCCTCCATAATCCATCTAAACCCAATCTGCTTCCGGACTCGCTCTTGTGCCCGAGTCATCCTCTGCTCTCGGAGAGCCCTCTCACGGTCTTCATCATAGTCAATGATTTGAATGAAAGCAGGCCTACTGATCGTCACTAGAGATGGATATTCGACCTCTATTAGTTGATGAACAAGCCTCTTTTGAAAGTTGTTCAGGACTGTTGGCATGGACTTAGGCTTTGGAGGCGCGGTATTGCGATTTGGTGGGGGTATGTTGAGATAAGCCTCGCGAGCCTAGCAACATTTAGTTAGGACGAAAAGCAGTAGAATCATAGGCAATTTACCTCTCCAAGCGCAAGCCAGGCATCAACCAGATGTCGTACTGCTTCCAGGAATGCCAGAGAGTCATGTTCTGTCTCTTTAACGTCGATCATTTTGCGCACCGAGGTACGGCCATACTTCCCAGCAGCCTTAGTTATAGCTCTTGTCTCTTCTTCTCGTGACAAATAGTGAACACCGTCACTGTAAAGAGAGTTCATACAGAAATTATTCTCCAAGAGGAACTCAACCGCTTGAATAGATCTTAGTTAAATTATCCTGTAGGTACGAAACTTGAAGGCATACCACCGCTTTGAAAGCATACATCCCTCCCCACTTCCAATCTACGGTCGATGATCGGATTAAGGTATAGGTTGTAGGGCTTCAGGGTGTAGGTTCCTACAAGCATGGCTATTAACACCTCTAACTCGACCTCCGGGGACGGGCATCTCTTACCTGATTCAGTGTCTTCATGACAGATTGTCAAACCAATTTGCACTATTCGATACTTATCGGCTGCTTCTTTGACTTCTGCATATCGCTCTTGCAGCGTAGACGTTTTGCTATTCGGCCCATTTGAAGAGCACGCAATCCCAGAAAATTCAAAATCTATAGAAACGAAGCTGCAAGACGCTATGTCATCCAGTATCCTAGGAAGGAAGAAGGGGAAAGTTTTAGGAGTGATATCCATCTCGCATCGTCATAAAAGACCTGTGGATACAAGAGACGGGCTGGAACGAGTATACTTGAATCAGGTTTAAAATGGTTAGTTCAATAAGCAGTATAATGGTGCCCGCTGAGTTGCATATGATCAAATTAATACGCAGATCGGCTCGTATCTTTCATGTGGAACGAGTCATAGTCCAGTCAGTAAGGTGAACCTCAATTCAGTAGTGTTCCAATTCCTTGTATATTTATTCCAAGACAGTGAAATATGAATATAACCAGCTCGTAGTTCAGTTGAACCTTGCAATTAGATAGGACAACTCCCGATCGTTGTATGTTGGACACCGCAGATCCCATCGTCCCGTGACATCAGACCCCAGATTCGGCCAGATCAGATTGAGCCGAGGGAAAAGGAACCCCGACTTGCAACCCGTCTAACCTGTACGTAAGTGTCAACTGTCACGTCCTCCTGCTAGCTGCCTCCCAACCACCCCTGAGATACAATTGAGCGTGAATTGTGCCTTTAAATCTTCACTGCATATATTGCAATCACTACGCGAACCACATACCCCACATTAAACATCCGTCGCATCCTCCGCTGGCGGTGAAACAATGGCCGCGGACGTGCCGGCTTCCCAGTCGCAACTCTCGACCTCCGCATCCTCTCTTTCGCCTTCGAAGATCTGCTCAAAAGCCCACAAGAATGCTAAGCAGCTGTTTTTAACTCGTCGGCTACAAGAAACCCTGGCCACTCTCGAACCCATCCTCAAACCCAGCCAGGTGAATGACGACCAATATGCCAACGGTAACGAGTCACTACCGCCGATTGCTATGGCTCAAGCTTCGGTGAGGATCAAAGTTTGGAATTTATACATCACGCTGCTGAGCGCAATACTTGACCTGGGACCCGAGGAAGGAAGAGCAATGTTCGGCCAGAAAGAGTGGAAGGCTATCTCCACCAAAGTGCGCGACGGCGAGATATGGGAGACAGTTGTCCAAACAGGTTATAAAGGCCGCGAGGGCTCGGTCGATGCAGAAGTCGTATATAATTTGTTAGTAATGTTTATCCTGGTTTATGTCTGATTCTATTGTGACTAACTATAGGTAGGGCGACATTGCTATTGAACCATTCTCCTTCGCAGCAACTCAATCAACAGCGACTCGAGCACTACCTTTCATCATATGGCCAGCCAAATCTGGACATTGCCGAGCATTTGCAGGACTCTCCCAGTCAGCAATCTAAGGCCCGAGTTAATGGCGGCACCGACACGCCTAAAGATTTGGCCTCTCGGGTCAGGATAATTGAGCTTTTCACCCTTCATGTTCTTCCTAGGAACGAAGAATGGGATTATGCGAGTGAATTCATTAATTTTAGTGAGGTCCTCGATGAAGAGCGAAAAGAGATGTTCTTGCAAACTCTCGATGGGCTCAAGGAAGAGAGAGAGCAGGGTGAACTGCGCGCCGCAGCACTTCAGCGGGAGAAGGACGCCCAGCTAGAGAGAGAAATACAGGAAGCGGAACGTCAAAGGGCAGAGGAAGAAGCCGCTGCGGCTCAGCGCTCTCAGAAGGGACACGTCCGTGATAATAGTGAAGTAGATTATGGTATTGAAAAGACTAACCCGAATGGAAGTGCCAAGGGGAGGGGGAAGGGCGAGAAGCAACCTGGGAGCAAGGCCAGTACGTCGTCCAATCGAACTGCATTTTCGCCTACAGGTTCGAAGAAGAAACCGGAAAAGCCTGTATCCCGGCCTGGACAAACGCGAGCGTTGGCAAATATACTACGCAATTTGTTGCGATATATCTCGAAGACTGTCGCCGGCAACCCGATGTCATTCGCTCGGACGCTGTTATTCCTGCTAGGGCTCTTGGTTGCATTAAGCAGGCAAGGCGTGCGGGAACGTCTCCGGAGAATCACCGGGGCTGGATGGCAGAAAGTCAAGGGAACCGTCGGAATGGGTATGAAAGTGAGCTACATTTAGGTGAACATTCTAAGTTTCTTCTATTTCCCATGGTCGCTGCCTGACAAGCTAAGCATGAGTGCTTTATGCGGGCGTCCGGTGGAACCCTAGACAGAGTTTTTGTTTCCCCGCCGATGTTATTATTGTTTCTTTTCCTTTGTAAATTTATCTACAAGACTTATGTGCGATTCAGGACAGACTTTTAGGACAATAGCTACGACATCGAAATAAAAAAAATAGTCTACTATACCACTATTCATTCCTTATTTTCCTATATACTATCCAAAGGCCAAAACCTAGCCCTAAAGCCTTCAACCCCATGCCACCAGCTTCAAAATTCACCTATACCAGAGCAAATCTCACAATCCTCAATATTCCTCCGCCGCGAAACAAACGCACAGAGCAACGTGCAACACAAACATACTCAGCTGCATACAATAAAGCCGACACGGACATCTTCGCCTCAGCATACAGGCCGACCAGCATCCAAACAGTATACAACGGAATCCCCCGGCCCCGTACTCCGCACCTCCCCTTCCCTCGGAATCCGCCGAACGATGTGCTACTTATCATCAAACCAACCAGGACAGGAACCCAGATCAACAGGGGAGTTACACACAATCCACAGTCAGTAAAACATACAAAGCTCGATCCCCAGAAAAAATAGTGAATAATGATGAACGGATCCACACTACCCCAATTGCGAGAGAGGAGAATACAATCCTACAATTCATCAATTATTGCAGGATAGTTTGAGATTTCTAATGAAGTAGGAAATGCAACATCAAGTATAGCGCCTGCTGTATGGAACTCGATAGATAGCTCACCAACCTAGCAGAAGCAAACATCTAGTAGAGACCCCATATCTTCAGAATGGAGTATATTGTGCCGGAACTCTGGCTATTTCGGCCCTGCTATGTTCATCGTAGGCACAGCTGTCCCACTCAGTACTAAGTGTGAAAGTACACCGAGACGTACATGCTTCACTACACACCTCCCTTGCTACATATCTGCTAGGCTATCCCTGCCAGACCTCCGGGGCTCAAATTCAGCCGCACCCGGCAAAAGAGCCACAGGCCAACCAGCCTTCCTAAATGAACTTGGCAAATTCACAATCAACACCTCAACTCGCGTCACTACATCTTCGCCACTGGTTCACTTCGCCATCACTATATTCGAGGCGGTGGTTAGAATACATGCTGTGGGGATATACGCCGCCAGCAGGGCCCGACCAATAGGCCTGCGCAGATCAACACGGAGAATAACCTAGAGGATGGACAGAAATAAGCTCAGAATGACGAGAAACAAAGTAGTCGGGCCGCCAGTACAGTTAGTGGAGAAAAAGTTCCTAGAGCGAGTGGCCCAGTTCCGAGATGAGGAAGATGGGCGCCGATGCACCGTAGAAAATGCTACATTCGGGTCGGAGTACGCCGCCGGCGCTGGTGACGTTCGGTAAGTATCTAACAGGCCAGGATGTAGACCATGCCGATCCCGATGAGGAGCTATTGGTGTGGAATATGGAGGAGGGTTCCATAAGTTTGGGATCTGCTAAATGCGGGCCGTGCGTATGCTGGCTATCCTGTTATTGTCGGTTGTGCATTGGCTCGTTCTGAAGATAAGGTATGCAGGACTGGAGTTAGTGGTTGTACGTAGAAACAGGGATTCATATTGTCTGGGTTATATTGGGTTGATTGAGAGGTGCCAACTCCTTTTCCTTTACCCTCATAATTAGCCTTTACTTGCAGGTTTGGTTAGTATGAAGATAATTAAAGACAGTATAAAAGCTAATATCAGGATAGCGAGTCTCCGTTGTGAACCTTGGCTATACGTTGTCATGTCTGATAGCTCAATACGGCTATTCTACACTCAGCCTAGCCATAGGGAAAGCCCTAACTGCCTGGTTTAATGCGGTGCCTGAACTCCGCCGCTTTTAGGCTCCTAACTTCTCCGCATGGTATTTACAAATTACAAGGATGCCGTCCTCAGCCAGTATATGACCCTTTTTAACTATCTAGTTCGGTCACCGATTGAATCTGATTCTGCAGTTAATACGAACTGCATATCGCAGGAATTGTCAAAGATATACACGGAACTGGTATAGTGCTCCGTTCCAGCATATTATCAGTGCATCGTATTCGCATCTCGTGATACGTGACGCAAGATGCTATGGAGAACACTAACGATGTAGAGTAGTAATCATATGCTACTATCCTTCAATTTTCATGTGAAAGTTGTATATGTATTTCTTGACCAACTCTGAAACGTGAAAGTCTTGGAGTTGTAGATCTAATATTCAACTCGTATACTCCGTAGATGGCAAAGGGATAAATAGTCAGGAGGCGTGGATAAAACATATACCGCGATAGGGCTGACGAAATAAATCTACTCCGTACAGCCGCTTTAACAATTTTATCCCCGAAGAGGAAGAGAATAAGAAGCCAGGAAATCTTATCTTCGAAGTTATCTGGAACTGAACAATACTACCAAGTACCCCTCCTGATCGACCAGTTCACTACTTTACTTCTTGGTATCTGGTGTGTGGCCTGGCCTTCAGGGCAGAGCGTCCCGGTAGGAGCACCGCCGGCTAAGACTCAGAAAGGGCAAAAGCCTCGGCTGAGCGAAGCTCTCGTCTTTCTTGGCCCGACATCTCCCGTGACAATGGGATCTACTAGTCTCCCACCCCCCAGGCTGTATTACTTCTAGTACTACTTCGTACCATACGAGGGTATGGAATCACAAGCATTTCTACACACTTTCAGTCACTAATCCTGCCAGGTGACGAGCATCAGTGGCCCAAAATGTCTCGTCCAGCATGTGACCGTCAGAGCCTGAAGACGTTAAGGTTGGTTCCGTCTTTTGTCATTGGTGCAGGGTGATGAGGTCACACTCTGGGGGAACCGCACTTAGCTGAACAACCATTGCGCCGGAAGAGGCTGCTTGTTGTGACTTTATCCGATGCCTCGGGATGAGTGACGTCCGCCTCGACTTATATGGCTTGTACTCGTAGAGGGTACCACCAGGAGACGTGGGAAAGATCGCATCTATATAATATAGTTCAAGAAAGCTTGTAGATTGTGCTTCCATTGATTCCGCTTCTACTCCCATAACCTCGTCGCGGGGACGTTCTTCTGTCCGCAAACCCTCTTAGTAGTGATTCGGCTGAATCGCGGCTATCTTTCCGCTCGTCCAGATAGCTTGCCTCCGCTTCCCCGTCAGAGCTTCTCCACGGCCGGTTCGCTGTAAAAGAAAGCCGCCACTTGACCCGAGCCCGTTTATTGATCCCCCATTCCCGAAAATTATCTATTATTATTTCTAAATCCTTTAACCCCAGAGTGTGACCCCCTTTCTCTATCCACCGATTTAAATACCCTGTGTCGGTTGTGCCGAGGGAACGTAATTGCTATACTTCCGTATCTCTCCGGATTTTTAGATCAACCTGTGAATGTCCGATATCGTCGATATTCTTTACTTTAAGAAAAAAAAAAGTCATTCCTGGCGCTCGGTTGACGATTGAGTCATCTTCCCTCTCAACCTCCTTTATCTTTAGTTCTTCTTCGCTGTTGCTCTCTCCCCATACCGTCGCATTGACCAATACAACTATAACCCCCCATTCGAAGGGCGTCGCATCTCAATTGACTCGATAATAATTCACCAATTACACAAACACAATCACCCATCATGTCGAAGAATGCGCAAGGCAATGGCAAGAAGCCGGCTTCCCCAGCTGTGAACTTGATCGGTAGGGCCCCTCCTTATCTAACTCAAAGGCCGCACGTGCTAACCTGTGAGACAGCTGGTGGTGGTGCCGGAATGATGGAGGCGCTTGTATGTCACCCTCTAGGTACGGGAACATCCAATCCAAGATTTTTTTGAGAGGCAATGGCTCACTGTCCTGGTTAGATACCGTTAAGGTCCGGATGCAGCTCTCGCGACGTGCCAGAGCCCCGGGTGTAAGTTTGACTTCTATGATATGCCCCAGCTACTCCAGCTAACAGCTTTCTCTGCCATGTAGGTGAAACCCCGTGGGTTTGTTGCAACTGGTGTTGAGATCGTGAAGAAGGAGACCGCTCTAGGCCTTTACAAGGGTCTAGGAGCTGTCCTGGGAGGTATCATTCCGAAGATGGCTATCCGTTTCACCTCCTATGAGTGGTACAAGCAATTGCTTGCGGACAAGGAGACGGGGCATGTCACAAGCAAAGCAACATTCCTTGGTAGGCCTTTGCACTTCACCTCGTGTCCTACTGTCTGAAAAAAAAACAAAACAAAACTGACAGGTTTCATTTGAATAGCCGGTCTATCTGCTGGTGTCACCGAAGCTGTGGCGGTCGTCAACCCTATGGAAGTCATTAAGATTCGTTTGCAAGCGCAGTATCATAGTTTGGCCGACCCTCTCGATGCCCCCAAGTACCGCAGTGCTCCACATGCACTTTTCACCGTGATCAAGGAAGAAGGGTTCAGCGCTCTTTACCGTGGTGTCTCCCTGACGGCCCTCCGACAGGGAACAAACCAGGCCGCCAACTTCACCGCATACAGCGAGCTGAAGGCTGCGCTCCAAAGATTGCAGCCCGAGTTCGCTGACACCCAACTCCCAGCTTACCAGACTACCGTGATTGGATTGATCTCCGGTGCCGTCGGTCCCTTCTCCAATGCCCCCATCGATACAATCAAGACGAGACTGCAAAAGACCCGCGCTGAGCCCGGTCAATCAGCTGTGTCCCGTATCACGGCCATTGCCGGCGAGATGTTCAAGCAAGAAGGTGCACGCGCTTTCTACAAGGGTATTACACCCCGTGTGATGAGAGTGGCTCCTGGCCAGGCTGTCACCTTCACCGTGTACGAATTCCTCAGGGGCAAGCTGGAGAAGTCCAACTGGGCCTTCGTTGGAGGCAGCTTCGAGGAGTAAGTTCGGCACCCCTGGAGGAAGTGGCCGCTGCGTGTTCTCGAAAGCATTTGATCCCATGAGCATGGTGGCGTTTTCGATTGCAATGCGATCTCTGCATCGTCAGTATATATCATTGTCGTTATCTTCTGGGTTTCTTCACGGCCGTTCAGATTTGATCTTATAGCGTGGACTGTACATAACTCTTTTTTCTTCTGTTGGTTTCGTGGTTATACCTTTTCCTATGTTCAATTGGTGAAAAATTTTTAGACAAGTTCAGGACCAAGTTGCCCGCATCTGTTAGATTAAGACCAATAGTTTGTAAAATAGAATAAATTGCACCTTGAAACTAAGGCCAACGCTAAGACCCCACTTGTCCAAGCACACCGCTTCTGACTTCCCCTCAGTAGACTCCAGAGGCAACAAACAACACCGCAACCGGTTGACAAGTCACATCTGCACAAGAAACCAGACTACGGTTGGTGTTCGTTGAAAATGCAGTCAGGAATCTCTGGTAAGCAGCCATAATGCAGGGTCTGCATCCTACGATCTCTACGAAGCATACCCCGCGGCTCTCTACCGGACCGAAGTATGCACAGGAGACACTAATAACCATTGTATTAATTAGTCTCCTCGGAGCTACACGATGCCTTCAATAAGTTCGCCTCAGATTCATCAATCTTCTGCCTTCCGGTGAATATCACCGCCGAGAGCCTGACTCCCCTTTCGCCGATCCCCTTCTCCTCTCCAGGTTCCTTCTACCCCTCTCTCTCCCAGCTCTCCTCCGTCCTCCAGCCGAAAACCCCCATCTATCTTCTTCTTCGCCGTCCGGAGTCTGGGTCTTCATCTCTCATTGCCTTAACCTACATCCCCTCCAATGCTCCAGTGCGTGCCAAGACCCTTTTCGCTTCTACCCGTGCCACGCTGGTTAGGGAACTAGGCAGTGAGAAGTTTACCTCGACTATCTTCGCGACTGAAGAGGATGAGATCGTGGGTCAAGATGCATGGAAGGAGAGAGACGCTGAAAAGAATGGCTCTAGCAAGAGCCGTTCTCAGCGCGAGGAGTTGATGGGCGAGAAAGAGCGGGAGTTGGAAGCCGTTCGGAGGGCCGAGGACGAGGCGAGGAGTGGCACCCCCGGTAGAGACATCGGAATCGGTGGTTCCTTTGCTAGAAGAAATGGCGGCATCGGAGCACCATCCAGCATGCAGTACAAGATGCCTGTGGATGATGAGGCGAAGAATGCTCTGGCAAGTCTGCAGCCGGGTGACTTGGTACAGCTGGTAAGTCCTTGTGAAGGGCGAATGCTTTCCGATTGGTTAAAGGTTTTGATTGAAATGCTAACTCTACTTTCCCTTATATACAGGCCATTGATATTCCAAAGGAGGCATTCGTCCTTGCTGGGGTAGAGAATGGAACCGTCCCTAGCTCCGTCGAGTCTCACATCTCCTCATCTTCGCCACGTTATACATTTTATCACTATCCTGATACTGAAGTGGTAATCTTCATCTATACTTGCCCGTCAGGTTCGTCGATCAAGGAGCGTATGCTATATGCTAGTTCCCGGATGTACGCCCTCCAACTGGCTGAAGAACAGGGCCTGAAGATTTCTAAGAAGGTACGAGTTCATGTCGTGAGCAGATGTTTGATTGAGGCAATTTTAACGATGAGTGTGCAGATCGAAGCATCTTCGCCGGACGAGATCACAGGCGACAGGCTGCAGGAGGAAGTGAGCCCGCCACAAAATGACGGACTAAACCGTGGATTCGCAAGACCGAGAAGACCCGGCAGGTAGAGCGTGTTATCTTCCAGCTCCCTAGATTGCAATTTCTCCATCATCTCTCTTCTGTAATTAAGTTATCCTTTGGAGTTGCCCGGGACAGTGGAATCCTTGGCGTATGGCTCTAGCAAGGAGCAGGAACGTAGAACGCGGAGCCATAGACTAGAACCGGACATGACCGACAAGCGGTGAAAGTAACCATCGCGCGGGGTCAATGATTTCGAAAACTTTTCTTTTGGTAGAACAAGTCCGTCCTCGAACTTCCCAAGTTTATAATCTTCGGGCACCCATCTCGATCCTTTTCTAATCGCGTACATTCAAAACAGTAGAAAGCATCACTGATTCCCTCGCCACCGCAGACAATGCACTTGTTCTGGTAGTTACCAAACGAGCACTCGTCGCAGATCCGAACGAGAGTCGTGGGGCGCACATAGGAATCACACACGGGGCATTTACCGTCGCACTTGTCGCACAGTCGGCCGATAGAAATGCCCGGCTGCTTGCGGCACATAACGAGATCGGGGTGATGGCGAGACATGGCGACTTAGACGGGTGACAAATGTAAAAGAAGCTCAAGTGAAGTTGTTAACAACAGGGAATGGGGAAACCTCCGAGTGATAAAAGGTGGTCTCAGGTATAACGATTGACAAATTCCCTAACAAATGTTGTAGGACAACGGGAGTTCTGAGCCTGACCGAGGGCGTTGAAGGTGAAGGAAAGGGAAGAAGTTTCCATGCGAAACCTACGCTCCATATCAGGAATATGGTCCGTGCGTGGACAGGACACGGGAGGCCCGCCGTTCATATCGCGATACCGAGTAGTTTTCATAGCATTGATTCTGCAGATCAGAGGAGTCGGCTTTACCGCAGGTTGTCTACACCGTCTATTTTATTACTTACCGTATAATCGATAGTTGATGTCATTCACCTGTTATTCTCCACCTATTTTAGCGTGTTTGCGTCAGGGCACGCTTCACTACTTCTGAGACAGACAAATATGGCTGAAGGGTAAGCGGTCAATTCTATACAATCCCGAGACAGCAGCTGACGGTATACATGTGTAGGACACTGGCATCGGCAGTTTTACTGCCTGAACAGGACAACCTCCCCCCATCCCCGGATGCTGGTTTGAAACGAAGAAATTCCGTTGCAGAAGCCGACTCAGAGAGCAAACGCCGTCGCCTTAGCTCACAGCACGATCACACAGGCGACCAATCACCTACGGAGCGCAAACAATCTTCTCCAGATGGGGCTGAACGGAAACCGGAACGGAGGCCTGGCCGAGGTGGACGTGAGGAGGAACGCAAGCGTGGACAACGTCTATTCGGTGCTTTACTGGGGACACTTTCGCAGAGCTCGAATTCGGCAGCTCAGAAGCGGCGTGCAGATATTGAACGGAGACAGCAGGATAAGCTTAAGCTGCAGGATGAAGAATACGATGAGTTGAAGAAGAAGAGACGGGAGGAACGAATTGTCATCCGAAAGAAGGAGCAGAAACTCTATGAAGAGGAATCGGTATGTTTTCTTGGATTGGGATATTTGACTACCCTTTGGTTTAGGGCTGACAAGCGGGTGATCATTTACAGATGCGCACGCGACACTCGAATCTACTGGCAATGTCCCATTTCCTCAAGACAAAGACTGAGCCTGTATTAGTATACACGCCTGCTTCGTTTACAACCCGTGACTTGGCTAATGTTGTCTCTACAGTACTATAAGCCATGGCAGTTTCGGCCCGGAGATGAGGCGATCATACGTGAACAGGTTGAAGAAGCGGAAGCCACAATTGCTCGGGAGGTCGCAGAGTTCGAAGTGCGCTATCCAGCTCATGAAGATGAGTCCTCGAAGAAACAAGACGAGATTACTCAAGAAACCCATGACCAGGTCTCTGCACCCGAAGCAGAACCCAAAGAGGACAAGAATACAACCCACGAGATTGACACAGTGGGCGCTGAGACCAACCACAACAGAGACTCTGAAGCGGCTCCTTCCGACGCTGCAGTCATTAATAATAACAATCTATCTATCAATGATGACCACGCAGACGACGATCGAGGCGCTGAAGATGACGGTGGCGAGGTTGTCGAGGATAAGGAAGATACAGTGATTTACTGAATACTAGGCGATACCAATTTTTTTTCGTTAGCTCTCAAAAAAAAATTTATTTTTTTTTCCCATAACACCGACTTTTTTGTATGTATGTGAGCTATCATTGGGAGGAGTCTCCTGCATCTAAGGAAACGTACATTAACGGGCACAACCGAGGCTATGGAGTATCCGGCGGAGTCAACAACTTAGCGGCATTGGCTCTGAAGATCACTACAAATCATATTCTTATATACCCTCTGGCGACGCCTTTCGTCAGACTAGTCTTCCAAGATTCCCCCTCAACATTTCATAATACTAGTGCCCAATCTTTAGCCTGTAGCCTCATTTTTCCATACATCAGCATTGGTTCACGTGACAGACAGCTGGCGGGGGTCTCCATACAGCTCTATAAATAAAAGAAAAAGTCGGTATGCACAGGATGACCTGACCAAGAAAAAAATTTCCCTCTGTCTTTCACGGGTTTCGTTGTTTCCTTGCCTTGCATTAACCCGTGAAGCTGTACGAATTCTAGCCCTTGCGTTGCAATCATGATCGTTGATAAGATCCATGTAACCGGTGATCTCCGAGTCGAGCGCCGTTTCGCTGATATTAATGGCAAGACATACGGTATGCGGATGCCTCTTTCCGGGGTCTTGAATCTGGGCCAGATGTGAGAGTCTAAGGTTCTAGTTTCCCTGGATATAACGATTCTCCAAGACTTTGTGAGCTTATGAGAGGAATATTGGCTGATGATATATGTTCCCGCAGGTTATCTCTACAGTGAACCCGATACGGGCGTATATAGAGCAACTATCTTTCTTGTATGTCAGACACCGATGGTCACAAGATGTTTCTGCAAACAGCGCGCGGGAGATAAAAGTGAATTGACCAAAAGGCTAACTTATTTTTTTCTTTCTTTTTTTTAGCTTCATGGCTTTCCGGACCTGTCGATGGGGTGGCGGTATCAGATTCCCATGCTAACGGATATGGGTCTGAGGGTCATTGCGCCAGACTGTTTAGGATACGGGAGGACGGTATGCACCAGAACGCTAATTGCCGGGGCTCATACAATATCTGTCGTACTAACCATGCAAATGAACAGGACGCACCGGAGAATCCACACCATTATTCTCACAGGAGTTGCGCCAATGACATCAAAGAACTTGCGTCCCAGCTTGGAATCTCTAAAATCATCGTTGCCGGACATGATTGGTATGTTTCTTCTTTGGCCCTCGATTGTTGGCCTAGCCATCAACATCAATGTTTCTAATCTCGATGCATGTAGGGGCGCGGCTCTCGCATACCGTGTAGCCCTTTGGCACCCAGAGCTGGTAACACACATCATCACCGTCTGTGTACCGTACGCCGCGCCCACGAGGAGATACTTTCGTCTTGAAGATATGGTAGAACGGATAGCACCTCATTTCTACTACCAGCTACAGTTTATCAGCGGAGAACTCGATAAATATGTTCAGACCAAAGAAGATATTAAGAGGTTCCTCTCCGCCATGTACGGCGGGCGGACTCCAGAAAACGAAATGGCATTTGATGCAGAGTTGGGCATTCTGCCTGATAAGTTGGCGCGAGTGCTTCCTTCAGAGTTGTTGAGCGAGGATGTGAGTTTTTTTTTTTTTTTTTTTTTTTTTTTCTTCTTCTCTTTTGTTTTTTTTTTTTTTTTTTTTTTTTTTTTTTTTTTTTTTGTTTTTTTTTTTTTTTTTTTTTTTTTTTTCTTTTTCCCACTCCATTGTATTCCACCGATAAACTTAAGATCGGTTTTGCTGATAAAGCTTTCAGGAACTTGAATATTATGCAGAGGAGTTCTCGAGGAACGGTTTCCATGGTCCATGTGCGCTACCCTTACATTTCTGAATTGAGTTTAAAGTTAAAACCCAACTAATAAAAGAAATGCTTACTAGTTAACTGGTACCGAACTCGGGAAATCAACTACAGAGATGAACTCGCCATCCTTAACCAACACATTACTGCTCCGGTGCTCTTCATTCAGGCCCTCCGTGATACGGCTCTTCCGGCACATCTCGGCAGGGGAATGACCAGGACTATACCCCACATGACCTTCAAGCAGATCAATACCTCCCATTGGGCGCTATGGGAGAAACCAGAAGAGGTCAATAATATAATTGCATGGTGGCTGGATGAGGTTGTGTTCCGAGACCCCAGGATGTTCAAGTTGTGATGGGTGTCAACGTTGATATGCAGGTGCCGGTGCGCTGTGTATATGTCAAGTGTTATTCGTGTGACTTGTTTTAGTATCCTTTTGTTTGCTTTTCTATGTTGGGGAATGGTATCCTGAGTCCCTGACTACGTGCATTAATTACCGTTTTATATGGGGGTTGTTTCAATTTGGATGGTTTGGATAATGTTTGGATGATTTGTATGGATGTTCGATGTTTCATTATGTATATTGACTAGAGGAGCATTAATTCGATCGGCACAGTGCAATAATACATGGAAGCATGTTATGCAAAGAAAGCGTAATCCCTCAAGGCATTAAAATGGAAGCAAAAATTGCATAGTCGCAGGTGATCATCAGTAGTTGAACACTTCGGTCTCAATTTGGCATCCAACCTTCTCCAAACGGTCAATGTATTCCTGACCCAATGTGGCTGGAGTTACTATGCCACAGCGAGAGACTTTCTTCACTTTCTCTTCATTTTCCAGAATAGCCATGGCTGCCTCGGCCAGTAAGAGACCTGTGAAAACATACATCGTTCCCTCGTATTTCAACTTACCAAGTGCACGCTTAGGATCCGATGTGTTTTGATCAGCCGTCGCCACGGCACGGTATACCAGCCGGTCATGGACTGATTCCTCCATGCGGGGCCCACTACCAGGTGCATAAATATATTTCCTCAAGAGCCACCGAACTGGGGGTAGGAGCAGAAGTAACAAGCCGGTGACGAAGGCAAAATGAACTGCAACACCAACGAGAACGTTCCTCACTCTAAGGAATTGTCTAAAATGAAACCGGCGTCCGTAGAACTCTGGCATCAGCGTACTACTCCGATGCACGATAGTGATATCGGCAATTGCTGTTGGAGCGGTGGCAAGAGTACCCATGTCACGGATCGAGCGGACGCCTAGAACCTTTTCCACGAGTGATTCGCTAGGGATAGCCTTGGGTGGTGAGGATGCGGCGAGCGCAAATGGATCCGCTGCTTTGAGTATATCGAGCAAAGAAAGGGTATCAAACATAGTCATCACCGTGGCAAGAGTACCACCACTTGCCCCAGAAGACCTGGAACGTAGTTAGAACCGTGCAGCCAGTAGGATGGTCAAAGAGCGCCTGGCATACTTTATTTCATCAATTGCGCACGTAATTTCCTTGGTATCGCAGGAAAATTCCTCGCGTATCCGCTTAACAAGGGCCCAAGCCAAAATATCTGCAGGGGCGCTCTCGACACCAACAGAGGGAATCATCTAAAACAGGGAGGGAATTAATATGTGAGAACAGGGAACAAGTAGATAACACGCACTATAGCACCATTTGACTTGGCAGTTTCATGGTACTTCTCGATGATACTCTTGACCCAGGGGGTTTCTCCAGTACTACACAGATTAGCCATAGCATCTACCGCCTGGTTGTAGTGCGTTACTTACACATCGAGATAATGCGTTCCGTTGCTAGCACATGCTTCAACTACAGGAGTAGAGTACAGGTGGTATGGCCCAACACAGTTCAGAAGTACACGGCCTTTCTGGGCTAATGAGTGCAGTTCTTCCCGATTGAGCTGGACAGCCAGAATTTCTAGTGATAGGTCAACAATGCTTGTTGTTCTCATGATAGTATAGCTTCATATAGTACCTGGCTCGGCGCGGTCGGGGTTCAGATTTTTGAGTTCTTTGGCAACATTCTCAATCTTCTGGAATGAACGTCCTGCTAGAGCCCATTTTAAATCCGTAGGAAGATTCTTAACAACGTGCTCTGCACAGAGCCTACCCGTGTAACCAGTAGGGCCAAGAAGGATCAGGTCGAACTCCCTCTTCGGCTCCATTGTCAAAGGTAGGGGGAGTGCACGGGTAATTGAAGTTAAGTTAATTACAGAGATAATTAGATAGAGTATATATTCAAACGCATAAAGACACTCAGATTGGAGTTCCAAAGATACCAGTAGAACTGTGGATAGTAGATACAAATAGCTTAAGCATGGTTGTTGCTTGGTGACGTGAGACGATCTCTAGACTAACCAGAGGTAGAAAGGTCTCATTTATTGGTCATGTGACTAGACCAGCGAATGGATTGTTCGGCAATAATGCTATCCTATCTTATGATGTAGTTAAGTATTAGTATATTATATAATTCCAATGCGTTCATTTAACGAGGCTTATGTATGATATTGCACAAGTTTCAGCATTGCCTTAATAATATAATGTGGCAAGAAACTAGTGACTGTTGGACTGGGTAATGTGCGAGGCAATTTAGTCTTATGTCATGCGGGCCAGGCTAACTAACGTAATCAACTACCGAGCCGGCACTACCACCGAACCGGCAGGTTTTCCTCAACGCGTATTATCATCATTATTCAACGCAGTTTTCTTTATTTTTATTGTACAAAATGCCGCTTTCCCAAGAAAACCGCCTTCAGATGGCTATATCTGCCTATAAAAATAAAAAATTACTTCTCAATCTAAAGCTGCTGAGATATTTGGAGTTCCTAGAAGTACACTTCAAGATCGACTACGCGGTGTCAATTCACGAAAAGAAACACGCGCCAACAGTCATAAATTGACTAG
>ML736432.1:1686-28191 GCA_009193595.1 Aspergillus bertholletiae | reverse complement strand
CTGGATGCTTAATAGTGAGAGGCCTCTGACCAGTCTCTGAGTAATAAGTAAGCAATTAGTGAGCAGCCAGTCGCTAGCACTAAGCACTCAGAGAGTGGTGCAAAAATATTGCGTAGCCACTGTATGTAGACAAAGTTCCCTGTTAAAAAAAATGAAACATTCCAAGAAAGGGCTGATCAGCCTGAGTATTGGGGTGAGCGATTAGGTTGCTTAGGGAGCTGCTTATGGTCGCTCTATGAGCAGCTTAGTTACCTAGGACAGCTCATTGACTAACTTACCCTATGTTTCGCGAGCCGATCATTCCTGAGGCGGCAGCTTTACCGTCACCTCGATTACACAAGCACGGCCCAAGTAAGCATTGTTCAACCTCCGTAACTATAAATACCTAAAATGGAACGCAAAATTTACTACTTAGCAGTAGTAATAACACAGCTACTCCTAATGGGTTAATCATTAAAGAAATCAATAGTTAATGGTAATAAATTACTATATAACTCCGATCAGAAATGCAGAGAAGAAAAAAAAAAACAAAAAGGAGAAAAAAAAAAAAGGAACGGAAAGAAAAGAAAAAGAGAAAGAAAGAAATCCACATGAGCAATAGAAAAAAAAAATACATCAATCATAAAATCAAAAAAAAAAAAAAAAAAACCTAAGCGTCACCAACGGAATAAACCCTTAGATATATATACTCATGGAGAATATCTCCTCCAGCTAGCACGCTGCACAAAATAAACAATTACCTATCACTCTCATAGATAAAGAGAGTATAAATTGAGTATATAGCCCCGAGATAGCCAGAATATTCCTACCAAAACAACTTCATCACCTAGGTAGTATCCTCGATAGAGAGGATGTTCGGATTCTTAGTCTTTGTTCGCTGTCACGGTGTCTGTAAATTTCTGTTTTTTTTTTTTTTTTTTTGTCTGCGTTGAGTGAAGGGAGTTTTAGCAAAGAGACTCGCATGGGCTTTTCTCATACGGCGGCAGATTCATGATGATAAATAGTCAGAGACTTGGAACATAGATTTACGGCCCCGATTCACACTGCTATGATGTGAAACGTGCATGTAAAGTACTAATATGGACGGTTTAGGTATTTACAATGGCATTTATATAGATTCATAATGTCTGATATCTTCTTGCCATTGCTGCAGTTGACAAGAGCGATGCAGTGTTTAGTACTGCTAACTTAGAATAGACAGGAAAGAAGACTGAGAGGGTGGAAAATACCTAACCAGTAGTAGCAGTAGTAGTAGTGAAAAAAAAAAGTCATCATGGCACTATATAGGTAATAAAGTATATCATAAATCATCCTATTTCTTCTACGCGGAAGTTGTTATTGTCCGGCCGTTCGTTCCCTAGGTATTTACTAAAGGCCGAGTCTGGCCGACGGGGGTTTTTTTTAACTACCTATTTAATTAATCTGCAACCGTCTCTTGTGTTTTTCTTCTATTCATTGTGGTTATTTACTCCTCAGCATGAGTTATTAATCATTATTTAACTATTAAGCCTACAAAAATGTCCTACGATTAATTCCACTACTTTATGCAGCTACCTCCAGAACTGCGTCTGATTATCTGGAAGCTCTGTCTACCCTATCGTGTAGCACAAGAAGACGCGTATCACCTTCTTCTCGATGGCGCAGATTCCCATCAAGCCTGCCACACAAAACGCACAACACGCCTAAACGCTCAGCCACCAGTTATCGCATTCGTCAATAGTGAGTCTCGGCAAATTGCGCTGAAAGAGGGGTGTATGCTGGAACCGACCAACTCAAATAGTGGTATAGAGTCATTCTGGGTGCAGCCGCGTCGGGATATACTGCATTTCAACTGGACACGATGGATCTATACGGCGTGGGGATATTCTGATCTAGATAGCCCAATGTTCGCATTCCTGTACCGGGCACATGAACTTGGGATACAGCCTTCAATTGTGGCAGAGGTTATTTGGTCTTTTAATTTGGACGTGTTGTTTAATGGTGCTGGCTCTACAGATTCACCCAACATCTTTGAGCGGCGTACTGGACCGGTAATTTATGAAAAAGGATATTATAACAGGTTAGGAGAAGACGATGTTGAGCAGATTTCATGGTTTACGGAATCATGTCGTGCACTTCAGGAACATCATAGCAGACTGGATATAGCTATAGGGGCAGTTTCTCTGCATATCACTAAGGAAGTGGCTCTGATGTCTGGCCTGTTTGGGCTATTGGGAGATGCACCTGTACAGATGATTGATATTGATGACACGGCTCGGTTAAGGGAATTCGAAGCTTTACTTAGAAAACATGCATTGGAAAAGGAACCGGCTGCGCAAACCCTCTTTGAGTTATTTACCAGCTCTCGATTTCGAGCGGCAGTGGAAGAATGGAAAGAACAAGCCGAATGGATGATCTTTACAAGTATATGGCAAATTGAACGACGTGACATATTTGATCAATTTGGAGTGAGTCCAGAATCTGCTTGGATACCTTACCTGTTAGATCCAGAGGGTGACATCTGGATGTCTGACTATTCACCCAATAAGGAGCATCCATGGGTCAAGCAAACTATGCAGAAAATGATCAAGCTGCGGCCGTGGATCATGGTGCAATATTGTACCAACGAGTGTTATATAAAGGAGAACCTTCCTCAGGGCTTCGGGAGGTAATAGGTATATATTGGACAACCAAAGCGCCCTGGCCAGGCTCCGCACCCCGAAGCAAGGGTCAGGTCAGTACCTAGTGAAGGAAGCCGTCTGTGAGGTGATAACAGGACTGGACATTACCCCCCTGCAGTCTACAGCGGACCGCTGGATTTGAACAAAGGAAGAATGGGAGGAGGATAGCTGGTAGAGTTGGGGGGCCAACGTTCCTAGCAAAGAGCCCCAGGTGGGAGCTGTAATCGGGTATAATTCAGGTCTCTCTCTCTCTCTCACTCTCTCTCACACACACACACACACATCATATACTCCACGACTCGTTATCTACAATTAAAGCGCATATCTGAAGTGTCGAGACTCCTTATCTGTCATATCCCTAAAACCATCGAGAACTGCGGCCTCGTCACGACGTTCTGCGATTTCCTCTGGTGACATACTGCGGTCTCTCTGCATGTTTTCCCACTTCATAGATATATACGCAACACCACACAAAACAATCATCCCTGCGTAGCAGACAAGAAGACCAGTTAATGCCGAATAGTATCGTGGAGCTTCGTGAGCAAAGAAGATGTTGGCCCCCGCAACGTTTCCGCTTGCATATACCGTGAACCAGAGCCCGTTGGCGAAGGAGCGTTTCGTATGGCCGGCCACATTGGTGGAGAGGAGATTCCAGGATATAATAACAGGAGCACCAATAATGTACTGAAGCCATGTGCAGCCTACCAATGTCCAGCGATGGCTAATGTCTGTGAAACGAATGCCAAGGAGGCCACCAAATGGAATCAAACACACGACAGCCAACACTATACAGCGCGAATCCCGCACGTATGTTGACACTAAACCGCAAATGGGGACTACTACGGCTTCGATTGCTCCAGTTGGTAGCTGCAGGAGTGTTGCATAAATGCCACTGAAGCCGTATCCTTTAATCAAAGATGATGAGAAGTTGGATACACCACCGTTGATAACGCCGCAAGCAATGCCGATGCCGATGCAGCAGAGCACTTTGACGTCATAAAATATCTCCAAGGCTTGATGTAGCTTGATTTCCTTGGTCTTGACCCCAATCATATTCTCCGAAACTCTGTGAACTGCCACGATGCGCTGTCTGTGGGACAAGAATTTCGCCGTACTCGGTGAGTCGGGCATGAGCCAGAGAAAAAAGCATCCAGTAATGAAATTGAGTAATCCAATCGTTAAAAAGATCAGCTGCCAGCTCCGCAAGCTAGTGTTGTGAGAATGACCTAGCCCAAATCCCAAGAGAGCGCCGACCATCGTTGCCATTCCATTCCCAGATAACCATATGGCCATCCGGAGAGGCTGCTCGGCTCGTTTGTAGAACATTGAGGTGAAGTTCATCACTACTTCTCATTAGCCAGCTGCGCATTTGGCAATCACTAACCCGGTCTATCCTTACTGCACGGACTGACGCCAGCCTCCGCCATACCCAGCAGAAATCTGAGAACTAGTACGCCCGCGTAGTTTTTGGCTCCAATGTGTGCAATGACAAGACCAGCCCAGATAAATAGAACAGTTCCCATATACTTCGCGAGTGGTACACGTTGGATTATCAGACTGGATGGCTAGATCCAGACCATTAGCATTCGATCCTAAAATGCCCGATATGTATTGCACACACAATAGCCCAAAAAAGGTAGCCGAAGTTGAATATGGCTGCCACCCATGAGTACCTTTGGCCCTCTAGACCAAGGTCTGGGATGAACGAATAAGCGGAGGCATAATTGAGTGAGAGTTTGTCTATTCAGTACAAAATTAGTTGGTTTAGCGCTGGAGGTTAGGATAAGGTAATATGCTCACCTAAAAATTGGATAACATATGTCACATATAACTAAATGCGGGGCTCGTCAGCAAAATGTAAAGACACAGAGCGGCATCTTGGGTGCGAAAGGCTACCATGGGTAAAAGCCGCCAGTCAAGGAGCCTGCGCACTTCAGCACCTTCGCGCTCGAGCTCTTCAGGCGACAGTTGATCGATTTCAGCATAGAGGTCCGCTCCGATGTCGCGAATCTCACCAGGCTTAACATCGACATGTTTCTCACTGCCAACGGAGCTCTGCACGTCAGCTTTCATGTCATTGGTGGTGTGAATCATTGGGGCAAGGGTGAATAAAGCAGTCCACGTCGATCAATGGTTCTAATGTCGTCGTCAGGACTCAGGGTTCAGGATTATCTTTCAGGACTGGGGTGTCTCTTCGGACTGCTTTATAACTGTTAATCAATCGAGCCTGGAGGATCACGGCTGATAAAGGACGACGCATGTTATCACTTGGCATTCATCTCAACTGGCTTATCGAAGGTTTGGCTGTATATCCCCGCACGAGGTTAAGCACCAGACGGTCCAGACCCACCGTCCAGAAAGAAGCAAACCAATTGATGCAGTGAGATAGCGAGAAATAGTCCAGTGACCTCGGCTAGGATGACTTTCCTTTTTACGGCTGTGACGTTTTGCGCTTCTTGCAGCTATGCATTGTTTCGCTGTACGACGCTCAATGTTAAAGTTTATCCTGGATTGTACGGTCATCTTATCTGTCTAGATAAGATACCCAAATCAAATGTGGAGGCCCGCCGGTGGGTACCACAGTCATAAGGAGAGAGTCATAAACATCATGATTGATGACCACTAGTAGTAGTCAGACAGCCCGGTGTCGGCAAGAAACAGATCATCTCCTCTTCTAGACCCAGACAGCTTAGATACCGATTCTCAAGATCAAATCACTTACTGGAGTAGATCACGACTTGCTTTGGGGGTTTAAACTTCAAAGCCACCCGACGAGGACTTGGCAAATGCTCCTCTTTGCTTTCCCCACGCTAACTAGTTTGTTAGCTAGATCATCTGACTAAACTGAGCGGACAATTGTCCGCTCCTGCTGTAGCCGGAGGGTGAAGCCAACTTCCGAGTAGAAACAGAGGGAAAGTTAGATGGAACATGTTTTGAAAATGCTTCCCCAAGGCTGGATATATTTAAGGGCCGGAGATTCCATCGATTAGCTCTAATGACAACAGCAGTTTTCCTCGTAACTTGAAGATCGATTCCATTCACTTGGGCTGTACTTGGATATATACCTTCGGTGCAACCTACCATCACCAAAGCCATTGGTAATAATCCTTTTTCTCTGCCATGGAGCCAGTAAGGATCACAGACCGCTATACCAAGGCCATATGATGCTGATGAATACCAGGCTGCTGCAATGTTCAATCTTGTCGATGCCAGCATCTCAGAGCTTGAGCATGCCTTGAACGCAGGATGGATTACAAGCGTGGATCTGGTAGCGAGATATCTCCGCCGTATCAGTGTGTATGATGCAGGTGGTCTTAACCTGAGTGCCATTCCTATTCTCAATCCCGCTGTTTTCGATGAAGCTGCAGCTTCCGATGCTCGCCGAGCTGCCGGACTTCCTACACGGCCCCTTGAAGGCATTCCTTATCTCGTCAAGGACAGTATCAAAGTCAAGGGTATGACAGTCGCCGGTGGTTCGCCTGCATTTGAGAATCTTGTCGCCACAGAAGATGCTGCGTGCGTCCAGGTTCTACGGGAATCTGGTGCGGTACTCTTGGGAAGGACTAATATGCCCGCGATGGCGTACGGAGGCATGCAGCGAGGCTCGTACGGCCGTGCAGAGAGTCCATATAACCCGGAATACTTGACCGCAGCATATGCATCAGGTTCTTCTAACGGGTCTGCAACAGCCACCACCGCAAACTTTTGTGCGTTTAGCTTAGGCTCAGAGACTGTATCCTCGGGCAGATCTCCTGCTTCCAATAATTCAATTATTGCTTATACCCCATCAAGGGGTCTGTTGCCTCTTCGTGGGATGTGGGCTCTGTATCCGACTTGCGACGTTTTAGTACCCCATACACGCACCATGTCGGACCTCTTCAAGATCCTCAATGTTCTTGCCGTTGTTGACAAGACACCATTCGGAGACTTCTGGAATGAGCAGAAAATTATCTCTTTACCATCAGTGGAGACAATCCGGCCACACTTGTTCGATGAACTAAAGGAGGGCTCTGCCCTTCGTGGAAAGCGGATCGGTGTGCCTTCAATGTACATCGGTGGCAAGGACTCCCTCCCGGATAAAGTATGCACCAGACCCTCTGTGCTCAAGCTGTGGGAAAGAACAAAGGGCGCTTTGGAAGCATGTGGCGCTACGGTTGTGGAGGTTGACTTCCCAATGGTAACCACCTACGAAGCTAGGGCAAGCCTGGGAGAGCTGGTAAATGTCAAAGGTCTTCCAGAAGGCTGGCATTCAGTGGAAAGATGTCAGCTTGTGGCCCACTCCTGGGATGATTTTCTAGCCGCCAATGGCCAGCCCGGACTTGATTCGCTTGCCTGTGTAGACCCCGAGACTATCTTTCCCCTCGCCCCGGGTTCTCTTCGCGGAACCCCCGATGCCGCAAACCAACTTAGATGGCACGAGATGGTCAAATATCCGAAGAACAAGCTCGATTCGATTTTTGAAATTCCAAACCTAGCACAGGCTCTCGAAGCCTTAGAAAACGCACGAAAGGAGACATTCGAACAATGGTTAGACAGCCAGGGTCTTGATGCATTGGTCTTCCCCGCTAATGGCGATGTTGGCCGCGCAAACGCGGATGTGGATCCTGGATCGTCTCTGTACGCTTGGAAAAATGGCGTGAAGTACTCCAACGGGAACCGGGAAATTCGTCATCTTGGTATTCCCACCATATCTGTCCCAATGGGCGTAATGGAGGACACAAACATGCCCATCAATTTGACGTTCGCGGGGAAAGCATATGATGACACCAAGCTGCTGCGGTATGCGTATGCGTTTGAGGAATTCACTCATTATCGTCAAGTGCCTCCTCGTGTGCCAGAGCTAAACTCCGATATTATTCATGCGACTGAAAATCTACAATCCTCCTCTGTGGGAGGTCAGGTAGAGCTGCCTGGAGTGACCATCACAGGTCAGTCCAAGTCCGTCAAGGATTCGACTGTGTATCTTGAGGTCAAAGGAAGCCTGCAACTGAGTCGTGACGCGCAACTGAAACAGCTAGTATGCTACGTCAACGGTGAACTAGTTGATCCTCAAATTGATGGCAATGGATGGAGCTTGACTACGACATATCCCGCTTCAGCCCGTGACGGCACGTGGTCCAGATGGACAAGTCCCGCTTTGGTCCAAACAATTGTTGTGATTGTGGCTCATATAAACACTGGAAAAACTGCTGGTAAACTGCTATTGCTCTAAATTATCGGGTTCTAAACTTGTATATACCATATAAACTATGTACATCATGCAGACTCTCTGATTTATCAGCTCATCAATGCTCTAAAAAGAATATCCAACACAAGCACACTCTCTTATTTTTGCTAACATATATCAGACATGGGCGTATTTAACATATCCTCAATCATTGCCAGAACCTCTTTATGCAAGTACTGCTTCTTTAGCTGTTTCAAGTAGGCTTCCAATTCACTAAAGGAACACGCACACTGCAGCCGTTCGGGAAGATCTTTGGGTAACCAAGAGGCAGAGTGAAGGAGGAAGTTAAATACTTCAGCATAAGGAGCGGCATCCTGCCAACGGGTCGCGAAACAGGTAAGACTGTCTGCACAGGCACATACCGCATCAAAAGCCTGCATATAATCGAGCCCTAGGCTCGCAGACTTACATATGTAGAGAAGCAAAATCCCGGCCCGGAATTGAAACACAAGCTAGAATAGATACGTTAGTAAGAATTCTCCAAAGAAGAGACTTGCTAGCGCAGACGCACCGCGGACCATGTAAAGCACATCACTTGGCCTTCTTCCTGCAGACGTCTATAGTTAAGACATACTTCAACTCCAGCCGAAAGGATATCATCGAGATCCTCGCGCAGGAGGTGTTTCCGTTTTCCCTGCATAAGGATGATTACACTGTAGTCATAGAGTTTTGTCATCCATAGAGGATCTAGATGGGTTCTCTGCGCATCTTCCACAGAGTACTGAGGTATGTCTTTCCTCCAGTCATCTAATGCCAACTTGAACGATCTGTCATTCGAATTCTGGCTATCAGTTGGCTCATCCCAGTATCTTCGGATATTGGCTTGGATTTTTCGCAGTCGAAACAAATGTTGCAACGCTGTGCTTGTGTTTGAGACATTCACTATCTCATTGCTGAACATATGAATCTACAACTTATTCCGTTAGCCAAAGAAAAGTCTGGGGTAATTTGAAAGGAGCTCAAGGATCTGTACATCATCATCAACAATTCTATAGGCCGCAGAAACCGGTCGTTCCCACCCAGACACTATGATTTCATTCAACATATAACAAGTGATAAACATTAACTCATTCAGGTTGGAATCCCCTCCCGTCGTATCTCCCGGGGTGTTACTCACACCGGAGGAAATGCGCTTTTGGATCTCGGCCAAAGTAGCTAAACAGAAAGGAACGATAGAAGAAACTGACATGGAGATTTCTCCTGAAGAAGGGCAGTGAAGAGAGTAGATAATCATGAGAATTGACGCTTGTATCTGAAGGCTAGCAGACGCCTCTTCCATCACGTAAGGATAGTACGACAATGCAGAGGAGTATATTTCTGCCGCGCGTTTCGAATGGTTCTGGCCGGGCTGAAGGGTGTTGTATGACAAGGAGCCAATGGCATACACCATCTGCACAAAGAATCCTTTCCATGGTTCTGCCTTCTCATTTAGGTGCCAGTTATGACGCCAGGAGCTCCAGACGTTGCAATCAAGCAATGGCCACATGAAGTGCGTAATCGAAAAGTACAGGTTGGTGTAGGCTTCGTCGAGCCAGAACGTGTAACCACCCATTATGGCAAGATCATGCAGAGAGTCAACCTCTGTTAATCTAGAGTCATCCATATTTGTATCCAATGTGTCGAATCCTGCTCTGCAGCTCGCAGAATCCCCCAATATTGTGATGGCAGAATGTGCATTCGAGCCCGGAGGCTTTCGCTGCAGGCTGAAATCCAAAAGACTGTAAAACGATGAGGATACGTTGGCCTCGTTGGCCTCGTCAGGATTAGGATTACAGTCAGGCATTGAATTGCAGGGCGGCACGTCAATCGGCTCGGTTTGGACACCAAAGTCTCGCGTTTGCAACGACGTCGTTGAGGTGCGCGGCCCATTCTCTAATTCAGCCACTCTTGCCTCTAAATGTCCCAAGTATTCCAAAGGAATGGTTACATTTTCTCCATCTTTGCAAGAGTTCGCCGGTAGACATTCTGCATTTCTTCGTCTGCATTCTCCACAGGTCGGTTTTGCATGGTCACATTTTCGTTTCAATCGAAAGCATCGAGCGCAGGCGAGAATCCTAGAATGTTTTGCAGCCCGCGGCATAGGTAAGTCATCGAAACACCTGGAGAGGTGGGCGATTGATTCTAGGAACACGAGATAAGAACCAGAACGAAACGATTCTCCTCCCCCCCCACTTTATTGAATTTACTCCGCATTTTTACTAATGTGGGGAGTTTAAATTTATGTCCACCCGGTCTTCGATGGAACTGCATTCATATGGAGCCATAAGTGATTACACTACTACTAAGTACCTAATTTTAAGTACTCTTCTCTGTGGTGTAAACGAGCGTGAACCATAGTCTATGCAATTCCGTAGACTATTCCTTAATCCATACCTGATGGGCTTTATCATATCCGATGACCTGAAGGTCAATATTCAATGTCTTCAACATAAAGTCCATGGTGAAGTCCTGCTAGTGTGACATTAGTATCTTGGTATCCATAGGAAAGCTCCATTGAAAAATGAAAAACCAACCTCATCCTCAATTTCTTTGCTTTCCGGCTCCTCATCATGACTTTCCTTGTGGTCCCTTCCCAGCTCATTTTCATCTACATCAACCCCTTCAACTTTTGCGCTGCCGTACCAAGTGTCCATCTCCTCTTTCTCCCACTGCGCATTGCTATTCTTCATTCGCTCCCTCCAGGCCCTCATGCCTCCAATCCGTGCCACACGCTCCTGAGCCCCAGAGAAAACCTCATCGGCCGCATTCTGACTAATAGTTCTCCACTTCGTGATCAGCGACTGGAGTTCTGCATCCTCGGTCGAGGTCTCAAGCCGAAGAGCTTGTTGCGCAGTGTCAAGTTCAGATCGCAGGGTAGCAAGTCGTGACTGCAGCGTTCTTTCTTGTTTCTGAAGATCAAGAATGACTGGATCAGAGAGTGCCGGTTTCTTAGATGAAGTCAAATGAGTGTTTTGTGCTTTTCTTTTACGAGCCTCCAAACTCAAGGGGGAAGTCAGTGGTGCTTTGTAAGTTGAGGGACAAGCAGACGACGGGGAAGATGAGATCACAGGGAGGGTACGCGCGTCATTGAGGCTGGCAGTACTGTGTTTGAGAGAAGGCCCCCGAGGATCATTTTCCTTTCCCTTGGACAATGCCTCGTGCTTGGTCTCTAAGACTTGAGATGGTCGGCGGAGGGGAGACTTGAAAGGTTTGGAAAGCGCCGAAGCTGCGCTTTCAACCCGACGGCGCTTTCCATCGAGATTGATAGAAGACATTTTCTCAGATGTCTAGCAGTACTTATAGTGATTACATTGTATTCAAATGGTTGTGGGTATTTCATTTATGGAAGTTTGAAGAGAAGACGGTGGAGTGGGTGGCTGGACCCACCTTAACGGACATAAAGGTGCCAAGGAGTTGCAGAGCCGACTTTCGATGAGTATGTATGTTGGCTAATACTGAACCCACATTATAAAATAACGGAAGTCGACCAATTGTTGACTTCTTCGGTTGGTCTATGCTGAGATCCGTGCAAATTCGTAGTATACTAGTTGTCTCTATGAAAAGCCTCTACACGTAACAAAGTCTCCCATTGATCATAAATAAAATACACCATATACAGCTCTGCATCAATGCCCAACGCCGCCCGCCACCCACTGGGCGAACTCCGGGTCTCCAGGGCGAGGGAAAAAGCCTCGGTCATCATTTCCGTTCGCCGGGGCTGCTGGATTGGCGCCGACATTCCCATCCTGTCTCTGTCTGTTCCGTTGCTGTCTCATGTATACAAGCACTAGCAACGTCGCGGCCAAGGCAACAATGATAAGGCCGTCCAAAACACTTTCATCGATATCGAGCTCCAGATCGTCGTAGTACCCATCTTCATGGCGGTCATCGATATGGTGTCGATCTGAACCACCCGATAGGAGGTCATCTTCCTCCTCGGCTCGCTTGTACATCTGTGCATGGTAGGCTTCATCCTCCTCGTCGTTCTCAATGAACGCTGCTACCCACTCTTTCAATGTCCGCCGAGGCCTCAACTCTGAATATGGGGTCAGCATAAATCTATCACTCAAAGCTAACTGCGGCATCCATACCTTCTTCATCCTGGATAGAGTTGATTTTGCCGTTGGTGATTCTGTTCCAGTAGCTCCGTAAACGAAGCTTGAGTAGGCTTAATTTTACGGGCAGATACGCTTCGGAACTCGTCTCAAGTGCCAAATCATAGTATCTTTTGGCCATGTGAAAATCCTGATCCACAGCAATGCCATTCTCATGCATCCAACCAAGATTCCAATAGGCCTGTGCACTATAATGGACTTCAGCGGCGCTATGATAGCAACTGGAGGCTTTCTCGGCATCTGCGGCGATACCAATACCACCCAGGTAATAGTCACCCATCTTAACTAGGGAGTCAATGTTTGTTTGTTTGGCGGAACGGGTCCAGTAGATAAGCGCCAAAGCAGCATTCCGAAGCAGAGATGGCCGAGATTTCTTAGCACCCGGTAGGATATGATCAAAGGACATCAAAGAGCGTTGCTCATCAAGCAAGAATGCCACATTAGATTGCGCGTGTTCATAACCTTGCTCCGCAGCCATGATGGCTGCAACAAGAGCCCTTTCTTTGTCGCCATTCTCATACGCGGTGTTCGCCTCATCGAACGAAGAATGGATTACTTCGGCTCGTTCTGCAACCATCTTGTAGTATGATGCAGCCATTCCACAATGGCGCTCTCTACCAATACCATTGTTAGACAGTTCTGCCAGGTAATAGAAGGCTTCCATCCAGCCCCAGCGGGCAGCTAGCTCAAAATAGCGAGTAGCCGTTGGGACATCGCCTTGGTCCAAGAACAAAGCGCCCAATCTTGTTTCTGCGGCAGGGAAATCCTGTTCAGATGCGGACTTGAAATATGATGCAGCCCTGAAAGCGTCCTGCTGCACGCCATATCCATGGAGATACATGAGCCCCATTTGATGTTGGCAGAGCGAATCCCCATTTGTCACTCCACGCCTGAACCAAGTGAGAGCAGTGGCAAAGTTTTGCTCTACGCCTTCACCACGGAGATACATCAGCCCTATGTGACCTGCTGCTTTCGATGCTAATTTCTCGATTCCAAGTGGATGGTTCGGGTTCACAGACCCGTCCTTATTCCAATAGCGCTTTGTGATTTGTTTGAAATACTTCATAGCCTTTCGAAGATTCCGGGGTAGACCTCGCGAGCCTTCATAATGCATCTTTCCTAGGCTGAAGGTAGCCTTTAGCTCGCCCTTTCGCGACATAAGGTCCAGATACTCTAGGACATCCTCCAAGCTGGCTTCTGTGCTTGAATGTGCTGCATCACGCATGGCATTTGGCCCCGAGCTGGAGACACTGGCGCCTTCACCATATACACCACCCTCCTCGTCAGCCCAACGGTATGATTCCCGAATCATACTATGCCCCCCAGGTGGTCCGGATCGGAAGTACTGAATAGCCTTGTCTGCAACCTTCTTATAGTAATACGTTGCATGGTCACAATTTCTGGGCATCCCAATTCCGGCATGGTTTCGATATGCAAGTGTCATCTCTGACCTCGTGTTTCCCCCTTCTGCGGCGAAGGTATGATATAATAGCGCTTTTGCCTGGTCTCGCTCAACTCCCCCTCCGATGCCCGTCGCATACATAAGACCCACCATATACTGTGCCGTGCTGTTTCCAGTCGTCGAAGCGAGGGTCTGATACCATTGGAATGCTTGCTTGAAGTCTCGTGGATGCGTATAGTTGCCGTGGAAATTCAGCTCTGCTAACAGGAACATCGCATCGGGATTCTGATCTTTTTGCGCAGCGATCTTGAGTTCGTTCACGGCCTTTGCAACATTTGGGTGAATCTTCTGCCGCTCAGCATGATCTGATGGTGGGCCATTGAGGAACAGAATGCGGAAAACCTCTTTAGAGTAATGCAATGTGTTCCCCAAGATGCCGGATGGTTTCTCGGATGTGATGATTGGGATCTTTGAGTTACGGAGAATTTGGAGGGCGGCATCGACGTGTTCTAGAGGAGGCCGTTGTTTTCTTAGCGCTTAGAGTGACAACAGCTTGGGCCGACCGGGACACTCACGGCTTCCAGGCCTAGAGTCAGAACCCTCTGTCTCACCTGGAGACTGGTTTGGATGCTGATATGGTTCGTGAGCGACATCAGTAGACGCCTTCGTTTCCACTGCGAGCGCCTGCAGTAGCACTAGACCATAGTCAAGAGATGTCAGCTTCCATCGAACGTTTGAACTCCGCACCAAACACTCACGGAACGCCAGAGGCAAGAGGCGCCATAACCACAGGTTCTTCATGTTGTCAGCAAGGAATTGTTAATATTGATCAGTGAGCAGAACATGGCGAACTGTCCCCGATTAGAAGAGCATCGCCAAATCCAGACGGGTAAGAATAAGATTAGGGAAGTAGTTTCACATTCATTACATGCTTCCTAAGGGCTCCATGGCGGAACGGGCCACCTGTCCACGCGGAGGTTCATTTCGCCGACACTACAAAACAAGAACGGGAAGCTACAGGCTGATAGGTAAGGCTTGAGGTCAACACTACCGATCTTCTTGTTCAAATAGATCTCATAAAGCTGCTATTTTTATTTTTTTTCTTAATGTTTTTTTTTTATATAGTTTTTCTTTGCATCCATAACCCCATTCGCACTAAAGCTGTGTACAGGAGAAAGAGAAAGATTTGTGACCGCATCATTAATACACTCCGTAGCAAAATCATATTCTTCCATGCAAACCAGGGGAAACAGCAACATGCAAGAGGATCAAATCACTTCTAGAGTGATGAACCTTGTAGTCCGGGGCAAATCTAAAAGACGCTTGGTAATTTCAGTGCTCAAAATAAAAGGAAACAGACATGGCCAACCCACAAACCTCCTTCACAATTTGAACGGGCTGGCTCGGAGGCTATTGAAGATGAAATAAACTCATTGGGCCGAAGCATGAACGAAAACATACATGCGGGAAGGAAAAAGAGCAATCAGGCTGCAGACGCCTAAACTGTGAGGAAAGATAACCAACCAATTCCACAACTTAGAATGCAAAATGTTTTCTTTTTCGTAGGCTATTCGATCAAGTGATAGTACAATGATACAGAGAAGATACGCACTAACGCAGACATCACTGGCGAGGGGACCTTTGAGAAGAGTTAGTAAATCAAAGCCTATGATGCATGGAGAACAAGACTTACGAAGGGCTGAACGCCGGCGACGTCGGACTATAACCAGGGGATGTAGGTCCTCCAGGCGAGGTCGGCGAGCCGGCAAAATTAGGAGATGTAGGAGAGTATGTTTGGGGACTCGTGGGAGACCACCCAGGAGATGTGGGTGTATACTTTGGAGAGGTTGGTGAAGTAGGAGACAAGTGTCGAGCAGCACCACCAATAGCGGGGCTGGTTGGGCTATAGCTTGGCGACGTTGGGCTGAATGCTGGTGAAGCTGGACTGAAGCTTGGCGATGTAGGACTGTAATTTGGCGATGTCGGCGAAAACCCGGGCGAGGTAGGAGAGTACGACGGTGAAGTCGGCGAAGCCTGGCCATACGCTGGTGAAGTTGGCGAGTAAGCAGGCGATGTCGGTGCGAATGACGGGCTGGCAGGAGAGAAACCTGGAGACGTCATGGAGAAACGAGGACTGGTAATTGCCATACCAGGAGACGTTGGTGAGTAGCTCGATGACGGGGAATAGCCAGGAGATGTAGGATTGGCACTGAAGGGGCTGCTGGGAGAATAGCCGGCTGGACTCGTGGCCGCCGGGCTGAACCCGCCACCAAAGCCACCAGTTGGTTGATACTCAGTAAAGCCGCCCGGCGATTCAGCACCGGCTTGGCGGATAGGAGAGAAGTTCGATTCGGGATCAGGTGTACCGATATAGGCGTTATCTTGCATGGGTGAGCCAGTATCATATTGAGTGGCTGCACCGTCAGAGATGATTGCATCCTTAGCACCGATAGCTCCCATCACGCCAAAGCGAGCATTGTTCGAAACAACAGTGTTGAGCATGTTCTGGTCAAGATAAATGTCAAACTCTCCAGTACCGGCAGGTGCCATCTGTCCTAGAATCAGGTTCTCAGACACGCCACGACAGTCATCTAATTCTCCGAAGGCTGCAGCTTCCAACAAGATCTCCACCGTTTCTTCGAAAGAACAACGCATAAGAGCACCGTTATCAGCACGATTGATACCATGACGCGTGACTGGCGTTAGGTAACCACGCACAGTCATGACATCGACCAGGAGTGCCAAATGACGGTGATTAACGTAAGAACCATCGAAGGCAAGCACTTGGGTCAATTCGCGAAGGACAGCAGTACGGGCAGCTTCGATACCGAAGACCTCAAAGACCTCGATAAACTGGTTGGAATATGTACGGCTAGCATCAACTCCAGGAACCGCCAAAACCTCGCCAAGGGAAGAGCCACTTGTTTCAAGGACCCATTCCTTACAAAGGGGATCAACCTTGCTGGTAAACAATGAGCCGTCCTCAAGAACTCGGACTTTGCTCTTCTCGTTGATGAACGCTCGCTCGACACCGTTGACACCGCGAAGTGTTAAAGTGTCCAAAAGATGTTGCTCAAGCTTCTTAAGTGTGACGTCGTATTCAATGTCGTCGTCGTCCTCTTCTTCCTTGTGATCCTGGATCTGTCGGATTCGAATAACCTGTTCATCGGCGTTATTGTCGCTAAAGATGACAGCGATATCCTTGGGATACGCCTGTTTAATTCTGGTAGCAACATCCTGCACCGTAAGACCCTTGTCAAGAAGCTTCGGCCGACTGAGAATGATACGAAGTAACCATTTGGACTGACGAGATGAATCATCTGTCACATCTTCAGGAATGATGAAGTAAGACTCGACCATATCTCGATCATTTTCGATGACTGTAGACTGGATATCGGGATCGTAGTAGATCTCAGTGGCCTCTGTAACGGACCGCAAGCTAGTATGCTCAACAACGCTTCGCAATTGCTTGGCACCCTCCTTGTCGTGAGTTCTACCGGGCTCCTGGTAGACAGTCATAGATGGAGTCTTGATATTGGTTGCAACGTTGAGAATTTCCTTTAGACGAGGGACACCAAGTGTGACGTTCTTTGACGAGACACCGGCAAAATGGAAAGTGTTCAGAGTCATTTGTGTAGCTGGCTCTCCAATAGACTGGGCAGCGAGAACACCAACCATTTCACCAGCAGGAGCGTTGGCCTTGGCGAACCTCATTTCGATAGCTCCAATAACATGCTGGAACGCGAGCTTGTTCATGGAATACTCGGTGACTAATCTTCGGAATGCTAGACGACTCCGAAGTTGCGCCTTAAACAGTAATGTGGCATTCTCCTGGGCTTCCTGCGAAATCACATCGTCACCGCGTACGATAAGCAGTCGGTCAAGCAATGCCTGCACTTGGGGAATAACTTCTGCTGGGTGCAGGTCGCTAATTGTTCCCTCACGAATGCGAAACGTAGTCCTAGCCATCTCGAGAATTCGCTGGACGTTGATTGGAAGCTGCATCATCTCCTCGTCTTCCTTAGCCACAGACCGGAGGAAAGCACGGTCTTTAAGTAGTTGCTCCCATTCTTCATCCAGATATCTCTGGACTTCGACGTCACCTGCAATTTCATTGGCCTGTTCCAAGACCTCTGGACCTAAGCTACGCTCAGGGTCCATAAGATCGACACGGAAGCGATCTCTAAACTTGTCATCAGAACATTTAATGACATCGACTCGTTGATTCTCAATATGAGCACCGTCAAGGCCGTCTTCTCCGTAGATGAATTGTATAATATCTCCCAAGGAGTTACGGACCGTACCATCGTACTTGACCATCACTTCTTCCAAAGCCTTGACCAGCTTTCGCTGGATATAGCCAGTTTCTGCGGTCTTGACAGCTGTATCAATAAGACCCTCACGACCAGCCATGGCGTGGAAGAAAAATTCAGTGGGCGTCAATCCACGCAAGTAGGAGTTTTCCACGAACCCACGAGATTCTGGAGAATAATCATCTTTTGTGAAATGGGGCAAAGTACGATACTTGAATCCGAATGGGATACGTTTACCCTCCACAGATTGTTGACCCACGACAGCAGTCATCTGGGATATGTTGATGGTAGATCCCTTTGATCCAGAACGAGCCATCTGGATGGCGTTGTTCAGATCCTTTAAGCTCTTCTCTGTTTCACTACCTGCCTCATCACGAGCATTGTTCAGAGCACGCGAAACTTTACTCTCAAAGGTTTCTCGCACGTTCATACCAGGCAACGGCTCCAAGGTATTATCCGTAGCACTTGCGGTGATAGTTTCGACCTCCTTCTTCCGTACTCGAACGCAGTTCTCAATTCTTTGTATAGTCAATGCGTCTGGAATGGTGTCACCAATACCAATACTGAAACCATTGTGGAGCAGCCAGTAGTTAACAATAGCCTGTGCACCGTTGAAGAAAGCCACAGCAGTACCTGGCCCATACTCATTGAAAATGGTGTGGATAACACCACCACCACTGGCACCAACAGTCTTCTTGGAAAACATTCCATACATCAACTGTCCACCATGAATGAGAAGACCACCATCATTCAGGGGGGCAAACTTCTCAGAGAGCGCTGAGTTGTCCTTATCCACACGGAGAAGATTGAGCCCCGAAGGGAGCGCCATGCTAATGATTTGCTTACCAGTCCATCTGGGCCTAGGCTTGAAAATTGCTGGCGGAGGAATAACGCCGTCCCAATCAGGAACCCACATCATGAGATTCATTACTTGCTCCTTTGTCAAGAATGTATCACGCCGACAGATCTTGTAGATACCGCAGAGAGTATCCTGTACAATGCCCATAAGAGGTCCATTTCGCTGGGGAGATACAATGTTCATAGGGACCAGAGCAAGCTGGAGTAGTTCTGCGCGAGACTCCTCGCTTTGAGGAACATGCAAGTTCATCTCATCACCGTCAAAATCGGCGTTGTAAGGAGTTGTCACAGATAAGTTAAGCCTAAATGTTGAGTACGGCATAACGCGGACACGATGGCCCATCATGGACTCTTTGTGAAGCGAGGGCTGTCGATTGAAAAGAATAACGTCACCATCCATGACATGACGCTCTACCTTCCACCCGTATAGTAGTTGTTGGCCTCCAGCTCTCTTAGCATGACGAAGGTCAATACGTTCGCCGTTATCTCTCACAATATACCTCGCTCCAGGGTGCTCGTTAGGGCCATTCGAGACGAGCTGCTGCAGTTTATCGATGTTGTATGGCGTTACAACTTCAGGGTAGGTCAAAGTCCTAGCGATACTTTTTGGTACACCAACCTCGTCAAGAGACAGGTTGGGATCACCTGTAATAACAGTACGAGCTGAGAAATCCACACGCTTACCCATCAAGTTCTGTCGCAAACGGCCTTCTTTACCCTTCAAACGGCTGCGAATAGCTTTCACCGGTCTGTTTGACTTCTGCATAGCCTTCGGCTGACCAGCAATATCATTGTCCATATATGTGGCGACATGATACTGCAATAGAGACTCAAACTCCCGAACCACGTGCTCTGGGGCACCTTCCTGTTCGCAGCGCTGAACATTCTGGTTTGCCCGAACAATTTCAGCCAGCTTGTATGTCAAATCATCTTCACCGCGCTGGCCACTAGTGCTACCGCCCACAAGCACACTTGGACGGACAGGGGGTGGTGGCACCGGCAAAACAGTCAGAACCATCCACTCAGGACGAGCATAGTCATTGCTCAAGCCCATTATACGAACATCTTCATGAGAGATGCTACGGAAGATGTTCAAAGCCATCTGGGGGGTGATGGTCTTCTTTTCTGGCTGCTGCATATCCATCTCGTCCATCATGCTCTTGCTAGGTTTCCATGTCCCCACCAAGGTAATTCCCTCTTTGCGAATAGTTGGTTGGGCATTTCCGCACCCACCGTGCATTCTCGTAGGTTTGGAGCTCTCTTTCGCATATGGCTCATCCTCATCCGGAGGAGGGTCAGCTTCGCATATCGTGACATCCTTCGATAGTCGCCAGATGTGGTCGAAACGTCTCTTCGGATCTCTCATGCGGAGGGCTTCAAGGAACTTGGAATCAGACTGGTTTCATGTCAGCAAAATTGCCATATTAGATTTGCCATCCCGTGAGGGATGACTAACCGTGTTGGCTTTGATCTTTCCACAATTGTGGCAGACAGTCTCAAGTAGCTTCTTGATTTTCGTCAAGAAACCTATGAATGAACGTTAGCCATAAACTTGACTTATACTACTGCGGACGGTGTCAACATACCAATATGAAAAACAGGAGTGGCAAGCTCAATATGCCCAAAATGTCCCGGACATTCCTTCTGGCCTTCCTCACAGGTCTCGCAGTTCCACTGACGATCGATGGTTCCCAAGCGAGGATCGTTCAGACCTTTTGTCCGCGGCCGCTGCCTTTGTTCATCCTAATTTTACACCCTATCAGAGGCGATCACAACCAGGCGGTCAGGAAGAAACGATTAAGGAAAACAAACCATAGTCTCTGGGTACTCCACATGGACCACACTCATTCGCTTGATCTCTTCTGGTGAGAAGAGACCAAACTGAATTTCTTTGATCGTGCGCAGAGGCGCCTTGGAATAGGGGAAGTAGACGTTCGACATGATGGCTGTTGTCGCGGAAACGTGTCACTCGAGAGATGGGGCGGAATCACGAATCGAGCAGATCTAAGATTGAAAAATTGCTGGGAAAAAGCTCAAATATCTCTATTATGTCAATTATCAGGCGTGCAGAAGCGACGATGAAAGAAATAGCAAGCAGCTGGCCGGTTGAGGCCTTTGGCAGCCCTTGCCACGAGGGCGCCTGCGACCTTGTTCTCCGACGTCGCGAAAGTCGAAAAAGGGCGGAGGAAAAAGATTCACGGTCGATCTTGGCGACTTTTCCGACTCGCAAAACGATATCGCGATGCCAAACGCGATGATCGGGGACGTTGGGGGATGGGAAAGCTGTGTGTCGAGGTGATGAAAGGGAGATGGTTAGACGTCAGGTCGTCGCTGATGGGGCACGAGTTTTCTGAGCCGCAACTTGCGGCTAGCGTGGCGCTCACTAAAAGTTTCTGACGCTAAGATTCATCCCCAACAGAGGTTGGCTGTGTTGTCACATATCTAGCCAATAATTAAGCTCCAAATGAAGTATATGTGGGGCTCCCGCATTGCTTTCTAAATGACCTCTCACCGCCCGCCGGTCTGTTTCTAATCTTCAGCATATCCTTCCTTACTGTCAATCTCCCCACGTAGAGACTGTATCAGTGGTCACCAAATGAACACTGAATGATTGCTCTCACCTATTCCTCCTGGCCTTTAGTCTGGGCTGGGGTTATCCCGAACCTCTTGTTACTCTTGTGTTGACTTTTCCTGTTACGCTGTCTTGAGCGCATGCCGATAATTGATCCAGCGCAATGAATTTGTCTCTTCTGGACCCCTTTGTCCTAGCGCAGGACTATCCCGACACGCTTACAGAGAAACTAAGTATATTGCATTGATCTTGCTATTCCTTATAGTCTTTCACTAACAGCTGCAGGAAGCGGCCATGCGACATGTTTACGGTTCAATCGCAAGGGAGATTATCTAGCCTCCGGACGAGTTAGTCAATAACAAATTGCTATTGTGGCGATAACCTATTGATCGTTATATAGGTTGACGGCACCGTGGTCATATTTGATCTAGAGACGAATGGAGTTGCGCGGAAACTACGAGGTCACACTCGGCAGATTCAGTCTTTGAGGTATGTGCTATACGCCACAAAACACCGCTCGATCGGAAAGACTAACTACGAATCGACGTATAGTTGGTCAAGGAATGGCCGCTTTCTACTCAGCTCATCACAAGATTGGAAGTGTATTCTGTGGGACTTGAAAGATGGTTCCCGAGTACGAACGGTCCGATTCGAAGCTCCGGTATATATTGCTGAATTACATCCTTATAATCAGTGAGTCTCTTCTAAAAACCACCTCATGCTTCTTTCATGGCATTACATGCTAACGCTTTTCGGTTGTCTAGTTTACTTTTTGTCGCCTCTCTCTTTGAGGACCAGCCTGTTTTGGTTGACATATCATCCCCCAAGGCTATTAAGCGCATTCTTCCCTCCGCTCCATTTCGACCCCCGCCTCCTAAATCCGAGGAAGTTGACCCCGCTGTGGCCGCAAAGCAGGCAGCCCAAGACGCAAAGCACTCGACATGTGTTACCATCTTCACCGCCTTAGGGAATCACATTATAGCAGGTACATCTAAAGGATGGATCAACATCATTGAAACACAGACATGTGTGACAATCCATTCTACTCGTCTTTGCAATGGAGTGGTGATCCTACTTCGCCTCGCCAGTAACGGCCGAGACCTGCTAGTCAATAGCTCCGATCGAGTGATACGTACCATCCTTATGCCAGACCTCTCCCAGCTAGGCATTGACTTAGAACCCGCCAACATCAAGCTCCAGGTCGAACATAAGTTCCAAGACGTGGTCAACCGACTAAGTTGGAACCATGTCACCTTTTCTTCGACGAGCGAATTCGTCACTGCATCAACCTTCATGAACCCTGACATTTATGTTTGGGAACGGAGTCACGGCTCCCTCGTAAAGATCCTCGAGGGTCCTCGAGAAGAGCTGGGCGTTGTGGAATGGCACCCTTCTCGCCCTATGGTAGTGGCCTGTGGCTTGGAATCCGGATGCATCTACACATGGTCGATTGTGACGCCTCAAAAGTGGTCTGCGCTAGCGCCTGATTTCGGTGAAGTCGAGGAGAACGTCGAGTATGTTGAGCGTGAAGATGAATTCGACGTCCACCCTGCTGAGGAAATCCACCAACGTCGGCTTGACCAGGAAGACGAAGTTCCCGACGTGTTAACCATCGAGCCTCACAAAAGCGGTACAGATGAAGAAATGGAATCCTTCCGTATGCCTGTTCTTCTAGATATTTCCGACAGCGAAAGTGAAGAGGATATCGTTGCCGTGGGACCTGGAACAATGCGGAGGCGTAGCCCCGGCGCTGGCCGTGACTGGATGAATGCCAACGGAGATGGGGAGAAGGAAACTGCTGGAGGTAGAAACGGTACCTCCCGGGGGCAAAAGGGCCGCCGGCGTTGAAATGATATCACCGTATGAGTTCACATTATGGTATTAGATAATTTACCGGCGCATCTGTCTTTTGGGTCATTGGGTGGGTGGGTGTCTTGAAAGCTATCGAGGCGTTTGGCGATATACCCTGAACCAGGCATCTCACGCACATACATCTCCAGGTCATGTTAGCTGGTAGTGAGGACTTGTAAAAGATCACATGGATGAATTCTTCCCATTGTATTATATAACGTTTTATATTCTTTTTTTATCTTTTTTATGTGATATCATGTGATAAACCTTGAATAGAACAATGGCAATGATTGGATGATGTCGTCACAGATAAAAATGAAAAGAGCTGGGTATACAGTTATCAACAATACACTCACCCAAAACGCCATAAATATGCTGTATTTGACAAGCGGGAAAGCATCCATTGCCAGGGGATGGATGAGGTGGTCCTGATGGAGAAGCCACAGCCAGGTTGAGAGCAGGCATAGGGCATAGGGCATAGGGCGTGCCATGCCGTATGCTAGTAATTACATCCCAATATTTTGCAGTCTCATTAGTTTGTCCGTAGGGAGAATAGCCGCATAATACTGTATCTTTTGGAGGAAAAGATATTTGACTTGCCTGTCTTGCTTGGTTATTTTGCTTTAATCCCCACGCAAGACGCACGCCGGCCACATGCTCAAGCTAATATTGATTCTGCGAATGCCTGCCTCCATAGCAAGAGGTACGGCGAGCTCTGCACACCTCCATCAACCTTTTAGGTGTTACTAGAGTGATATATGCAGCTCATTGCATTGCCCGTGGCTGTTATAAACTAACAGCATAAATAGGACTTCTCTGACCAAATTCCAGTAATAGAGCTCTCACACGCACTGAATTTTCCAAATAGGTAGGTATCGCAGCCCCAATATGAATTGGATTTGGTGTTCTCAGTATGCAAATGACTGTTCAGGACCGTTGCGCGCAAGTCACAAAGTGGCACCATTCATAGTCATACCAAACCGCAGCATATCGAGCGGGCTCATGAAAGAGCAGAGAGAGGCTAATGTGTGAACAGCGATTTTGACAATCCCATAAATCGAAGCCTGGGCACTAGTGACGCTGCTGGTGCATGTTTGGATGTCCACCGTGCGCATTGGTGGAAAGAATCAATTTGTGAAAGGCCTTCGTGCTTGGTATATATGGAGAATATTGTACGTGTGTATTTCTTTGTTGAATGCCTCCGACTTGACTTCTGACGAGATACGCTGGATCCGGTCCAAGTCCCAGCCAAAAACACGACTGAAAGGCGCCATACTGAGTGACTCAATACTCTCCGAGACAGCCAAATTGTACCAGCGAGCAACCTTTCTTTCATGCTCATCCTGATGCCACGGATTAAGGGGCAATCCCACCATTTGATGATCAATA
Source organism: Aspergillus bertholletiae (assembly GCA_009193595.1). Classification (NCBI taxonomy): domain Eukaryota; kingdom Fungi; phylum Ascomycota; class Eurotiomycetes; order Eurotiales; family Aspergillaceae; genus Aspergillus; species Aspergillus bertholletiae. The sequence goes on along the minus strand of ML736432.1, from coordinate 3,825 downwards.
TCGGTAAAACCAGCCTCCTGTAGATCTCGAATTGTATCACGAGAATTGTGATTTATAGGTCGCATGGCATCTTGTGTAGCTTGCTTTAGATATTGATACCACTGTCGAATAGCTAGTCCCTCGAGGGGGCGGTCATCGCAACGCGGTTCAAAGTCGATCTCTACTTGCTCAAACCAAGCCCCAGGTCGAAGGTGAGCCAATATTCTCCGGTACAGGTTTGGCCACCCCATCACACTTCCACACCCCATCTGCAGATGAATCAGGTCCCAAGAGTCCTCGCCCATAGCCCATGGGCTCTCGAAGTCGAACGGGGCGTAGAATTCGCAATTCTTCGGGTGATTTGAGGGTTGTATGGGAGCAAGGTCGACCCCAACAACGAAAGCGTCTGGGTATTTGTTGGCGACATCAATCGCCCATATCCCGGTCCCACAGCCCAAGTCTAGAAATCGGCCGTTTCTGGGATGCGGGGCGTACATTAGGCCATCCGACACCCTAGCCACCGTGAATAATTTGTGGAAGATATCAAGGCGATCTTGCTCCTGCTCATCGCATGGTAGCATGTATACCCCTTTACGGAACGCATGATACATTCGTCCGTTTTCTTCATAGAAAGGCTGCTTTTCAGAACTCCTAGAGAGAAACAGTAACAACAAAGAAGAACATTAGTCGGCCAACGATTAACAGTTTCGGCAGAATTATTAACTGACGCAGCCTCAGAGAAAAAAATTCGACAGGATATTAAGGAAACAGGGGATAATTACTTGCTATGAGTAGAATTCACACTTGGAGAGCCATTACGATACCACTGACTATATGCAGAGGGTTCTCGTGCTGGAGGATCTCTGTCTGTAATGGCGTAGATATCCATAGCATCCGAGTTATTTCTTGATCGACTAGATGCCAACGACTGTGAGTAGTACGGATCGTGTGGTGGTGAGGCCATCGCTGGGAGACGCTGACCAGTCTGGCCGTTTCCAAACATTCTGTGTGGTGAAGAAGGGTCGGCAAGACGACTGGTACTTTTTAAGATAGCGACGACGGGAAGAATGCCGGTGTCGATGGCGACAGGCTGATGTCAATAGCGTGGACGCTTGTAGGTTGTGTATATGGTATATTTATTGAGTGACGAATAAAACATAGAGTAGAATGGGGCTGAGTCTAGTGAATGGACGGCAAGTTCAATCATAAATTCAAGGGAGTGAAAAACGAAACACAAGATATCATTCGCAGCATTAGAAAGAAAGACGAGAATTCAGGGGGGGATCAGAAAAGTAAAAAGGGAAGGGAAAAAAAAATAGAAAAAAGAAAATAGAAAAAAATCAGCGAAGTTGGAGATAGGACCAGGCAGAGAATCAATGGTCACGTCCGCCTGAACACACAAGGGCAGAAATGGAAAAACCAAGACGACCAAGCCAAAAGTACCGACAGGCGAAGAGATAATAGTAGAGAACGCCGTGCAGTCTCCCCGCGATGAAGCGATGCCTGCCAGTCGGGAAATCCACAGAGAAGTAGCGGTCACGGCGCAAGCAATCACTGGGCGCAAATGGTCAACAACGGATTGGAGTTGTCACAGCTAACCATGGATGGGTGGTCGATCTAAGTCATCAATTAGGACGAATTCACCCAGCACCATATCACGGGAGAGAGGATTAATGAGCGGAGCCCTGAGGGGGGCGAGAATTGGTAGTGGTGGACGAGGGGGAAGCGAGAAGAAGCCCTGTAATGGGAGGCCTGTCTTTAAGGTTGTTGCAGCCGCTGTCTTGTCCCCGTTGGGCCCACGGGTATGAGGGCGGGGCGGTTATGGACGAAAGCCTGAGGCTGTCACCTTGAAATGATCGGTATCCCTTCGTAACGCCCTATGTTTTTTTTTTCATTTTCCTCCCTTTCTCTTTTTTTTTACCTTTTTTTTTTTTTTTTTTTTTTTTTTTTTTAAAAAGGAATGGGGTTTGAAACACTATACTGCATGCGTTTTTTTTCTATCAGAGTGTCATTGTATAATCCAACGAACTACTAATGATCATCACCTTGGCTGAGTGTACCGGGGTACAGAGAGTGTCAACTTGGAGAAAGTGTCATGGTTGGTATCCCATCGGATTTATTGGCTGGGGAGGCTAATACTGCCCCTCCATAAACCATGGC
>ML736431.1:0-28300 GCA_009193595.1 Aspergillus bertholletiae | reverse complement strand
GCCTAGACGCATGTGTCTGTCATAGCCAAATGGCTCTATATGGACGTTAAACTTGATTAAATAAAATAATATCCTTGGACTGAATGACGTCGGATTTGAAAGCGGGCTCTATGACAAGAGCCGCCAAGGGATATATAGATAAATTCAGGAGTAGCATATTTGAACCACGTCTAAAGAGTACCAATGATGAGTGTGGACACAAATCCTGTTAGGTACAGTGTCACACTGTCACTTAAGTAGGATATCATAGATTTATAGCCGGAGATCCTTACAGTGACGAGGTGTGGCTGCATGATTACTAGAAGTCTACTGTCAGTATCTATGGGATATTGGGAGACGCTAGTAATTTCCACTAGCCTGTTAAAGGGCTTCACAGCCTGGATATCTTTAATTTGACATTATAATTTCATAAAGTCGCTGTACAAGAAATACAGAGTACCTTAAACTGCCATAGCCTAACCTAACTGTAGGTTAACCGCGGTTAAAAGATCAACTTATACCTTAACCTAGCCTACCCTAGGTTTAACCTACGGTTAACCGCGGTTAAAAGATCAACTTTATATCATTAACCTAACCTAGCATATACCGTATAACTACTTAGTTAACTAGGTTAGGTCATGCCACTCGAGTCTCTTATCGTAGAGTAGAGATTCTAGAGAGGCTCTACGACCTTTGTAAGAATAAGCGCCAAAGGCTTCTTCTGGTCCAGTTGGCAGTAGTACTGTAATAGTATCGGTAACGCTGTGTTCTCTTGGAGCGATAGCAGAGTCTTGCTTTTTCTCAGCCGCGGATATTACGCCTTCTATATTACGTCTTTGCTTCGTTCTCTATCCAAGATTGAAGATTTTGGGCGGTCTTGAATTTTCGTAACTCATGTCTTTGAAATAATCATAGGTGCGGTAATGTTAATTGTATAGATGAATCGTTTAGACCGTTAATCCTTGTATGCATAGATTATGTCGAGCCTTGGAATCCGAAGTAACTAAGTTTCTCTGAGATTGCGACGAAGTTTGACTTACGCCATGAATAACTTGATTGTTTTGTAGTCTCTTTCGCTGGAATAACTTCATATTCTCCTGGAAACGGATTCACTACAGGCTCTTGTCTTATTCTTGCTTCGTCGAAGATTTTATTTAGATTTGGTTTCACTATGCAGGTCTTCAGACCGTGTAGGGTTGTCCCCTGTATGTTATAAGCGATTATGAATCATGATGTATTTTAATTACCAGGACAGGATTTAGCCGAAGTAGTGTAAATATACAGCTGATCGGAGTGTGAGTGTAAACAGATCCGTCGCCATTCAGAGAGATGCCCCGAGCTGAGAGCTTCGTAAAGAATAACCCAGCGCTCCTATATTAAAGGAAAAACGGGAGCTTGAACCGGCGAGTCGCAGCGGAGGTAGAAGTCGTGGGAGTAGCGGCTGCAGAAGAGGCACTTTGGGATGCACTTCCCGATTGAGTGGCAGATGCGGTGCGGTTTGCTCCGGAGGTGGCGCTTGCAGAGCTGGTCGAGGCATCGGTAGTGCTACCACTCTGATGGAGGGAAGTCGAAGTAGAACCTGATGTGGAAGTCGCTGTGGAAGTCGACGCAGTCTCGGTCTCTTTCGAAGAGCCGGAGAGTTGATAAACACTCCACGAATCATCAGAACCACCTAGAGCCATGTCATTCATTAGCATCGATTCCAGTCGATGGGAACCTCCCGACAGGTACAATGCTTACACATAGATTCGGGCCATCCGGCACACTTGGCATTGCACTTGTCGTCTGACACGCGAGATTTCTTTTCGGGTGCGGAAGTACCGCACCAGCAGTTGTTGCCTTTCTGCAGGGCTATATATTCAGCATCCGAACCCTCGCAGAGCTTGGCGCACGTTCCTGGACTTTGGTATGTGAATGAGCCCTGGTTTACAAAGCCGGTAATGTCGCTGTAGCAGCCCACATCGTTCATGTTCGTGCTCTGAGCAGAGACCAGCAGGGCCATTGGGATGGCCAAGTAGGCGGCAGAGGTGGCGAAGAGCTTCATTTTTTTTTTTTTTTTTTTTTTCGCTCGTGTTCGATATTGAGTCAGTATGGTATGCGTCCGGACTGACGATAGAGTATGTATACACTGTGGTAGTATGGTCGTATGGAGAGGCGACGAAGAGAGGAAGGGGCAGAGCAGAAATAATATATCGATACGGAGTAGAAGGAAGGCAGTGGATGCAGCCCCCAAATATGCTCCACCGTGTCAGAGAAACCCAGCGTATGGTGATGCTGCCGGGTCTCTAGTCACGGCGACTAGAGGCTTAGCGGCGCCAATGAACGCCCCCCAACCCTCCAACATTAGCCCTACGTTACATTAGCCTCCCCCGCAGGGTCTCCTGTTCGTTCTTGATCCTCGTGGAGCATAGCCATAATAGGATGTCAGGAGAGGATTCCACAGATCATGCAGGCTGCCGCCACCGTGTTTCAAGACCGGTTATCTCCAACGGGGTTCCGGACCATCGTCCAAAGCAATGGTAGCCAAGAAGGACAACAAGCCAACGTAAATCAAGTGGGCTGTTCAATATGGAACAAACCAGATGATCATCCGGTGGCTTCGAGGTCACCAGAAATTATCTCGCAGGAATGCCCCACAAGTCTTCACCCCTGGGATCTTCACGGTTTTGTCCTGATCAGGATTGTTGCGGCAAGGATATGAAGCCATCTGCTGCTATTTGCTCTCATAGGCAGCAGGATCCCGGATCTAAAACACAACTCCCAAGAAATCCCGAATGAGATTAAGGAGTATAGCCACACCCACCCTTGCAGGCCCAGGCTAATCGTAAGAGCGCCCAGCCCACTCGATGAGTCGATTCCAGCAAGTCCCTCAAGAAAGGGAACATTAGGACTGCACCAAGATTATGGATAGCTTATAGATGTCATCCAGATGCGACCATAAAGCAGAGATAATACATGAAGTAAGCTTACACCGCGCACGGTGAGTCGTCGAAACGAATCGCCCTTGCGCCCTGTATAAAGGTGGTTTCTACCCCATAGTTGGCTTGACCACACACGCTGCAAGACAACCGTCGACTCCAATTGAAATGTACGCTGCCAAAATGCAGGCTATCGTCATGGGGCCATGGCTAATTCTGAGAGAACCCTAACATGGACGAAACTTCAAACCCCACCACCTGTATTGATATAATTTCGAGTAGGAATCAGCCCCTTTAAGTCCCTTGAAAGCATAAAGTCAGGCAAAAGCCAACCATCGCATGAATACTTAGCGGTGGGGGAAAGCGATAACCGGACGAAACAGTGCGCGCACGGTTAAAAAGCCCTCTGGCTCACGTGAACGGGTTGTCATGTCATTGAGAACCGAATAATTGAGGCGAAAGCTGCCAGTATATTGCCCCACGTTAGTTATACATTATTTGCCTCGTTCCTGGTAGGATCCTTATCCATATCAAGCCTCCAGAATCCGCGTCCCTCCCTGTAGAAAGGGTAGGGTACGCATTGCAGATAGGCGCAGAGCAAAGTGGGCTTGCAGGAATAATACGAGTGCCTGCATACTAGGTAGTGGGACAAGTCTTCGGAATAGGCTATGCTCCCATCAGTAGCTAGTGTATGGACTCATCGCGGGAATGAAATGCTTGAGGAAGATATGAGTAGAAGATGATGTGGATCAACCAGGCTCATACATATCCTGTCATATATTGAAACAACAGGTTGATCTCCCTGAGCTCAGGTTTCCAGAGCCATTCATGATCAGCTAGTGCGAAGCTTCGTAGGTAACATTCAACATCTATGGAACCACTCCATAGATCTATAACCAAAAGGGCTGGATATCAAAAGAAAGAAAGAAAAAAAAAAAAAAAAAAAAAAAAAAAAAAAAAAAAAAAAGCCCCTACTAAGGCCTACGTCCCAACAATTGTAGAGATACTATTAATCACCTTCGAGACGCCACGACACTGCGATCGCCATAGCTTCCCACTTCAATGGCCCCCAAAACATTCTCCAGTTTCTTTCGCAACTTTCTCAGTTCCCGGACTCTCTGCTCTCTGTCCTCCTCGGCATTCCTCAACTCCTTCTCCAACTCCCTGATCCTCTTCTCCTGCTCCGCCTCCGACGAGTCAATTCCAGGAAGCACCGAGATCAGATATTCAATCTGCTGCTCTTTGATCACCAAATCCCTGGCCAATTCCCGCTGGCGACTTGCAAACGTCCGCGGTGAATCTGGCGCTGGGGGTAGATTTGGGTCTGCGGCCACCCCTCCAGCTCCTCCTCCCGCCCCGGGCGTCTGTCCGGCATCGCCTCCCCCTTGCTGCGATTGGCCTGGGATTTGGGCCGCTTGTTGTTGGGGGGATGCTTGGGCGGCACCAGGCGCGCCGGCGGGGACGGGCGGTGCGGTCGAGTTTTTGGTGATTTTGGCGAGGGCGGGCGCAGCACTGGAGTCATTTTGGGAGGTGATTGCGGGGGAATTATCGTGGTAAGTGACAAGGTAGCCTATTGTAGCATAGAATTGGGTTGCGAGCTGGTGGTCACAGTGGTTAGTTGAAACATCGTGTGGATGTTGGCGTGGAATCATGGCTGGGCTTACTTGGTCGAGGCAGGTTTGGAGCTGCGTTAGAATGTCTGCCATGGTGGAAAACGTAGAGTGAATTTAGAAAATACAAGAGGCGAAGAGGCGAGGCGAAACACTCGGTGAAGGTGGTGACATTTGAATAAAAAAGAGGTCCTGCAGCTGCCGGCCTGAGGTTGATCGGCGATAAATTGTAGATCGCCGGCGATAAGATTTCGTTCTGTCTCGCATCCATTTAGATCCCGCCCCAACTTCTCCAATTGTCGATGGCAACCTGCATAACTCGGCATTAAATACTACTTCACACGTGTGCCATACCATGGGAAGCTGATATGCAGCTCCACCGTTCCTTCTATTCCTCCTCCCGACTCAACCTCGCCTCTGTTTTCCGTCGCCAATGTCATCGCCAGCTACACTCCTTCACGCGCCGTCTCTTCAAGCTCCCCTCGCCTCCACCACATCCTTCTGCACACCACCATGACCTCCCTTCTTTCCTCGCCTACGCGGATCGGACTTCTCTCTCCCCCAACGCTACAACTTATATAGGCCTCCTCTACGAGTATACGGTTCAACAAACCCTCCGTGCCTCCGCCTTCACTCTCCACCGTGTCGGCGGCCGCGACGATGCAGGCATCGACCTCGTGGGAACCTGGCACCTGCCGCACCGCGAGCATCCTCTTCGTGTGATCGTGCAATGCAAATCACTGAAAACGAAACTGGGTCCGAACTTAGTCCGCGAACTGGAAGGGACATTTAATCAGTCGCCAGTAGGATGGCGAACGGGCGACGAGATCGGCATCTTGGTTGGCCCGCGGGAAGCAACGAAGGGCGTTCGAGACGCCCTAACTAGAAGTTCGTATCCATTGATATGGATGATGATTGAGCGGGATGGAACGCTACGTCAGGTCTTATGGAATGGGAAAGCGGAACAACTGGGCTTGGTGAACTTGGGTGTTGAGGTGAGATATTCGGCGGATGAAGATGCGGACTCGTCGAATGGGATTGTTCTCACCTGGGATGGTGAGGAGATTCCCAATATGGAGCAGGTAGAGCGTCAGGTCAATGCGGTTGAGGATCGCTGGTTGCGGTCATGGGGGGATGCTTCTCATGGGGAGCAGAGGAACAAGTCCGAGCTGCTAGATGCGGTTCAGAAACTTTTTCCGGAAGAGAAGCCGCTGCTTTGGGGGACAGGAGCCTGTAGCACCTTGACTGATGCCGACAGGGTGAAGGTCATACAGTTTCTGGATAGCAAGACGTCTGCCCAGGCGGAGGCCGCATCCGGCATAAAGCATACATCTACATGACATCAAGGGGCACGTCGATACTGCAGCGGTGAAAAGCATATAAATGACAAATATGTATATAGTGTATATTATGTTCACGAAAACCAGGGTATATCCAGAACAAGCGAAATCATAACATCATCACCAGTTAAACGCCAAGACACAGCATCGCACCAAGCAGTAAACGCCATTAAATGACAGGGCCTTCTCCCGGCTAACCTTGCATGGTCGACCAGAAGTAGTTGGAGTAGAAGAACCGCGAGAACTTCGGGTCAATGTTCACAACGTGCACGTCCCCTTTGCGACTATTGCGGATGACCGCTTTATTGAAATTGCCCGCGCCATCGGCCTCAATATCAACGCCAAGCGAGCGGTAAATTTTAAGACGAAGGCTATCTCAGTTAGCAGTGAGCAGGCAGCATACAGCATTCTGGGTACCCACATTGTGGCATCGTCCAGCTCCCTCTCCCGTCGGGTGGCTTCATCGCCTTCCAGCCCCTGAGCCTCCAAATCGGCCAATCGTTCCTTCAACATCTCCAGCTCACCCTCCAATCGTTCACTCTCAATTTCAAGCTCCGTTGCAGATTTTGCGATGCGGAATTTCTTGGTGTCCAGTTCAACCATATCCGCTGCGTGTTTACTCGAGTCATGCGCAGCAACCGCTTCTTCGTGTTGGGCGTTCAAGGAGTGAAGGTGTCGGGAGAGCTTTCGCAGCGAGGATTCGGCCTCCCGCATACGCAGCTCGCGCGATTGTTGAAGGGTGGATAAGGAATCATTAATGCGAGTGACGGCTTGTTTGTCAGGCTGGATGTTGAAATTTCCAATGGTATGGTGGATGAGCTGAACGCGTCAGTATTTTCCGGTTCCACAGCGGCCATGCAATCCATACCGTGCCTGGGTTCTCGTCGAGCAACATTGTGATCAATTTAGTCGACTCGTTCAGCAATAAGAAAGCGTCTCGTTGGCCTTGGGCGATATATGCGTGGGGGTTGACACTGACAATATGATATAAATGTTGATATGCGGCGTTGCGGGAGCAACTGATTGGGTCAGCCACTTCGCGCCACTTGCACCGCCACCCGTGACGGAGGGTCTCATCTTGGATTTGGATGCCTCTCGTCTTCAATACATACGGCAGTTTGCATCGGATTTTACTCTTCCTTCTTTATTTAGTGAATTTTGCAGCTAGCGAAAGGCTCTCTATCCGATAAGATGGGTTCCAACCTGCCCTGTACGTTCTTGACCCTACCCGTACTATTGTTTTGGTTTACTGAACGGCGAGACTGACTGGTGGTCCCGCAGACGCTGCCGATGCTGAAAGGTCGGCCATATTATCGTCACCCCTGGCTCATATTAATTACAGCTAACATGTTGCAGCCCGTTGAAGCCAGCGGAGCTTCAGGTCTTGCGGTCGCAGTACGAAAAGGAGGGTGACTACGTTGGGATTCAAACCAAGTTCAACTTTGCCTGGGTATGTCCGGGCTCGCTTTGGCCCTGGTCTCTTTTTTTTTTTTTTATTTTATTCGTATATTCATGTCCGACTAACGCATGGTCTTTACTCTAGGGCCTGATAAAATCCAACGCCCGCACGGATCAACAGGAAGGAGTTCGTTTGCTGTCAGAGATCTTCCGCGCTGCTCCCGAACGTCGACGGGAATGCCTCTACTATCTGGCCCTCGGTAACTACAAGCTTGGGAACTACGGTGAAGCCCGACGATACAACGATCTTCTACTCGAAAAGGAGCCCGCCAACCTCCAGGCCGCCAGTCTCGGTACCCTGATCGATGAACGAGTGTCCAAGGAAGGATTGATGGGGTTTGCGATCGTGGGCGGCCTTGCTCTCGCCGCTGGAGTGGTGGGCGGCATGGTGTTCCGGGGCGCCAAGAGACGTTAAAGGGGGGGGGGGAAGTGAATGAATGGCCTTGTGCCTCGGTGAAGTCGAGAATCTCCGCAGTGTATATATGGTAGCTCTTTGTTGTTGCTCTTTTGTCCGTGGGAATGTTTCGCATGCGATGGCGTTGTATTGTCCATGATCATGCTGGCTTTTGTGATTATTACATGACTCTTTGGATGGCCGGCAACGTATGCTATGTTTTGTTATTGTTTCTATAATGATAATCTCGAAGACAGGAAAGGGAAGATGGGGCTGTATTTACCGAGTGCCAAAGAAACGAAACTATACAAAATGGCCCAAGTCACTTGATTTAATTGGTTTCCCATTCAGGGCAAACGTCATCCGCCTGACACTCCCAACTTTCCCCAATCATTTATTCTCTTTCTTTCTCCACCAACGTCAACCCGATTTCTAAACCGTCGCCTCACCTTATAATGCGGTCTTGAAACGCTAAATCAACAAACGGATTAACTGATGTGGCCTGCAAACTGTGCATGGTAGCCCCGAAACAATGAGTGACGTTGCAGTCGTCGACTGAAAGCATTGCGACTCTGCAACTACTATTATACTACTAGCAGTACTAGTACAGTACATGGAATTGTCCGACGGCTGACATTCTTGTACCATCTTTCGATTCTGTCCGCCTAAAGACACTACGATATATCTGAAGATCGTCGTGCTGAACGCCGTCTCACCTCCTGACCTTCACTTTCCCCCACCGACACCACCCCTCTCCGCGTTTGACACATCCATCATGGCCGATGTGGGGGATCGCATGTTTTGTCATGCCTGTGGTAGGGTATGGCTACGCAGAGACCATGGGTTGGAATGCCCACACTGTCACTCGGAGTTCACCGAAATTGTATGTCATTCCTCTGTCTCCCTCTACTCATGCTATATAACCGTTGATCGGGACACCAATACTAAAGGGCCAGATCGAAATCCCGCCAGATACCGAGGAGGACGTCCCCGACCCTCCCACATCAGTACCTGAGGACCGACCGGCTCCCCCTAGAAACCCATGGGCAGATCACAACCCCTGGAATCATGGCGATGTGAACACAGACACCTCTGACTGGGGCTCGGGCAATGGATTCCGTCACCACACCTACCGATCTCCTGATGGCCGGTTTACTTTTTCCAGCACTACATACACACGACGCGGTTCATCCGGCCAGCAAATGCCACAAGATCCTCTTATGCCTATGGTACGCGGCTTAGACAGTATCTTCCATGGGTTAGCCGACACCTACCGACAGACGGAGTACAGGCAACCAAATGAGCGAGATTCACCCCCGTGGAGGAGCGATAGACAGAACCAAGGCCTCGGCCCCGGTGGCTCGAGGGTTTACAGCACGTCGTTTGATTTCGATATGAATACGCGGGGCAATGGAGGCATGGGGTCTGAGTTTCATACGTCAGGGGGGCTGCATCCTCGTGACGCAGATAGTCCCCAGCCTATGGGTACTCCTCTACGAACTCTGGGCGAGTATGTCCTCCCCCTTGGATGCGGCGAGCTCGAAATGATGACTGACTTCTATAGCATTCTTGAGCTATTCCGAGCCGATTTCGGAAACAATGGTCAACCGGGAGGCGGCTCCGGAGTCCGTGTCATGACCGGACCAAATCCCATTGCGATTCTATCAACTTTGCTAAACATTGACCGGCATGGCGATGCGGTTTACTCGCAGGAAGAGCTAGACCGGGTAATATCACAACTGATTGATCAAAATGCACGGGGGACAGCGCCGCCACCCGCTGCTCCTAATGCGATTCAGTCTCTACCGAAAAAAAAGGTTGACCAGGAGATGTTGGGCAGCGAAGGCAAGGCGGAATGTTCGATATGCATGGACCCAGTGGAATTAGGCACGGAGGTTACAGTACTACCCTGCAAGCATTGGTTCCACTACAGCTGCATCGAGATGTGGCTGAGCCAGCACAATACATGTCCTCACTGCCGGCGAGGCATCGATATTCCGGCACCGTAAGTTTTTCGACCGTGCTAATATCCGCATCAGTCACTGATTGGGCCTTCTAGACCCGAGGGAAGCAGCGATAACCCGGTAGTCATCAACAGCAGTCCGGAGACTTCCCCCCGTCGGCCCAGTGGCGCTGTCCCGGGACCTAGCGGCCAGTCGCCGCCACGGTGGTACGGGACGGGTCCAGAGATGGGAGGACAAGAACCGGATGACGGGCAATCCAGTCGCAATGACAATCAGGGCGGAGGGTTTGCCAGCTGGGTTCGCAGCCATTTCGGAGGAGGCGGCCAGTAGATGTTGACCCCAGTTTGCTCACGATGCGACAACAACGTTCCTGTTACTTTCTTTTGCTCCGGCGGCGGGACGTGATATAGAGCTGGGATCCTGGGTAAATTGGACAATGGACATTGGGCGATGGATGGAAATGGAGAGTCACTCTGGAAGTGTTACGCAATAATGAACCGTTGATTTTTGGTTATCCAGCCAAGGGTGAATAGATAAGGAGCAGTCGATCTTGTACGTATTGGAGCATCATCCGATGATATTGAATCATCTCCACATTTGATACCCCACATGCCATGCGCCCTAATCCGCGCCCTAACCAGACCTTCGATCGGTATAAGGTCGTTACCCCTCATATGCAACCCTCTCTCTCTCGTTTCTTCTTTTCTTTCTGTTTTCTTTTGGAGCTATCCGAGAACCAGTCAATCCCTCACCATGAAAACCCTCTATAAAAACGCCCACTTCGTCACCCCCCAATCCCCCACCCCAACCCCAACATGTATGGTCACCGAGAACGACCGCATCGTCTATCTCGGCGACGAATCCACCGCAGTGACTCTCCACCCAGACAGCGAGAGTTACGATCTGGAAGGCCGTAGAGTCCTCCCAGGCTTCATTGACGGGTACGCACCGACAAAAATACATACACACCCTCAAGGTTAACAATAGAAAAACAGACACATGCACCTCCTCCTCTTCGGTGCCAGCCTTTCCAAAATCAACCTGGGAAACTGCACCTCGTTATCTGACATCCGCGCCACAATCCAAGCAGCAGCAGCCGCCAACCCCACCGCCGCGCGCCTCTTCTGCCGCGGCTGGATGCACTCCATGACCAACGGCGAAGCCCTCGCCTCCATGCTTGACGACCTCGACCCCCGTCCCATCTTCATCGACTCCAAGGACCTCCACTCCGCATGGTGCAACACCGCCGCCCTCGCCGAGCTCAACGTATCCGACACCCCAGACCCCGCAGGTGGCACCATCCACCGCGACGAAGCGGGACGCCCTACCGGCCTCCTCAGCGAAGCCGCCGCCGTGAACATCGTCTGGCCGCATGTCGCCAAGGTCGCCAGTCTCGACGAGAAGCTAGATTTCATCCGCGCCGGTATCCGCGAGTACACGAAGGCTGGGTACACCGGCGTTGTGGAGATGGCCACAGATGAAAACCTATGGAGTACGATGCTGGCCCTCCGGGAACGGGAGGAGGTCAATATCCGGTTCGCGGCGCATTGGATTATCTCCCCGAAGGCCGAGGATGAAGAGGTGTTGAAGCAGGTGGATCGGGCGATCGAGCTCCACCGCACGTACAACGGGACCACGAGCCCCGATTTCCGCATCGCAGGCATCAAGGTCATCTGCGACGGAGTGGTGGATGCGTGCACGGCGGCACTGACGGAGCCATACACTTCGAACGGGGACAACTGCGCGCCGCTCTGGGGCGCAGAGATCCTCAAAAAGGTGGTGCGGAAGGCGGACCGCGCGGGGCTGCAATGCGCGCTGCATGCCATTGGCGACGCCACCGTCAAGTTGGCCATTGATGCCCTGGAGAGCGAGGGCACCGCCGGGTCCCGTCACCGCATTGAACATCTGGAGCTCACAGCGCCCGAGGACGCCAAACGCCTGGGTGACCTGGGTATCACTGCCTCCGTTCAGCCCGTGCATGCCGATCCAGCGATCCTGCGGGCGTGGCCACGGCTGCTGGGGGCTGAGAGGTGCGGGCGCGCATTTGCGTATCGCGACTTTCTAGACCACGGCGCGCATTTAGCGATTGGCACGGACTCCCCCACCGCGCCGCATTTACCGCTGCGGAATCTGTATACAGCGACCACGCGGCGGTCGGCGAGGGAGCCCGAGTCGCGGGACACTGTCAATGAGCATTTTCGGTTGGGCCTGTTGGAAGCTGTCACTGCTGCTACCGGCGGGTCGGCGTATAGTTGCTTTGCGGATGGGTTTACGGGAACGCTGGAGGTGGGGAAGAAGGCGGATTTTATCATTGTTGATATGGTTTGGGAGGAGGAGAAGCTGTTGGAGGCGGAGGTGTGTGAGACCTGGTTTAATGGGCGGAGGGTTTGGCAGAAGGAGTAGAGGGGTTACCCCTTTTTTTTCTTCTTCTTCTTCTTGTCTTGCCTTTTTTTTTTTTTTTCCGAGTGCATGTTGTACAAATTTGGCCCCGTTTGATAACTATTGTATATATAAGTAGCGTATACGCTCGTTGGGGTTAGCGGTGCCAGCATAGAATAAGGGGGGAGATGATTCTACAATTTGCAAAAAAGGACATTGAATTCATATCTCAGCTCTATCAACATTATCTATACATATTTTTGTATAGGTTATAAACTAGGAATAATAAAAATATCTAAAAACATCAAAGCTTCGCAGTCTCCCCAACCTCAGTCTTAACCCTGGCACAGCACTCCTTCAACACACCAGCCAACCACTCAAAATCGCTCTTCTCCAAATACACCTGGGCACTCAGCCTCGTCCACAACCAATCCCCATGCCGAAAGACCGGCACAAACGTCTCGTACCGACGGAGCAGGGTATCCTGGAACCAGGCACAGACGGCCGGCACGGCAGCAGCCTGAACCCGCAAGAACGACGTACCGTTATTCCCACCCGCTACGCGCGTGATAGCAGCAGTAGAAGTAGTATTTGGCACAACGGCAATGGGCAATCGAATCGTGGCCAGGCCACACCTCCGGAGCTGACTCACCTCGCCTCCCTTCAGGCCGGGCTCTTGCATCACCTCTGTGCCCAGCGCTTGGGCGACGAGGTCTGCAGCTTCGTTGGCCAGTTTCTCCAAGTAGGCGTGGATGCGGTCTTCGCCGCCGCAGACCTCGGTGCGGAATTTCATGGCGGCTGGTACGCAGAGCCAGGGCGTATCGTCCGTGGTGGCGATTTGTTCGAAGAGATACTCGAAGCTGGATTTGCCCGGCTTTGCGGGTGTGATGGCTGTCAATGTGGAAGGTGGAATGTAGCCCCATGATGTTGGGAACGTTGTGCGAATGAGATGCTGGTTGCGCTGTGGGACATAGAGGACAGCGCAGCCGCGGGGGATGAATAGCCATCTACACACATATATTATTAGCATTTCCGGAATATCATACCAGATATCAACCGTAGAGATGAGGTTGAACCAAAGAGAGAGAGAGAGAGAGAGAGAGAAAGGAAAGAAAGAAAAGAAAAGGAAAAAACTTACTTGTGCAGATTACTGGTGAAAAAGTCCGGTTGCAAGGAGCCCAAATCCAGCGGGACATGACCAATGCCATGAGCGCCATCGATGAGACTCAGGATGCCCTCGTCGCGACAGACCTGGACCAAGGTCTCAAACGGGAACCGCACTCCGGGCATACTCACGATGAGGTCGAACACGGCGACGCGAACGTTCAATCCATCTGCCCGTGCGGTGCGCACCGCCTCCCGGAACCGTGTGACCAGCTCGTCATGGCTGATGGGCAGTTGGTACTCGATCTTGCGGGTCTGCACGGGGCTGGACTCCGCCACGGAGAAAAGACCCTTCTCGACGGCGCCGTAGATGGTGTCGAAGTAGATGATTGCGTCTCCCGGCTGGAAGGCCAGGTTGCGGATGACTGTGCCCACGCCGGTGGTGGCATTCTTGACGAAGACGCACTCGTTGACCGGCACCTTGAGCAGGTCTGCTACGATGCGTCGCGATTTGTCAATACCTTGAGCGCGGGTGACACGGTAGAAGAGGTCCGGACGGGCCTCGGCGTCCTGTTGGTGCTGGCGCAGGGCTGTCTGGACGGCGCGTGGGTATGTGCCGAAAGAGCCTGGGGTAGATTGGTTAGCGTTGGCTGCGGAGGGAGGGTTTGAGTGGGGGGGGGTCGTTAGTTACCATGATTGAGGTTTTTGAAGTTGGTGTCGAAGAGGAAGTGCTCCCTCATGGGAGCTCCGAAGGGAGTGGTCATGGTTGAGGGGAGACTTGATTGGGGAATGAGGCTGAGGCCAGGGGATGGTGAGGATGAAAGACGAGGGGATACTTATAGATATTTATATCGAAGTGATGCGAAGCCGTGAGTCATCCAAGTTACGAGATGCGGAGACTAATGACGCCTAGTTAGTCCGATATTGTGATAAGACTAGAAGTTCTCAAGGTGGAACAAACCACGCAGAGGACGTGGAATTTAGAACCAATCGATTCGAACCAGGATGGTGTAGTGATCAGGACTACGACGATGAGGATCTACAGACCATGACGGCCTGGAATATGTAATGCCAATGAATGAACCCCTGCTCGAGCTGTTGACTGCTAGCTAATATAATGTCCATACCACACCGTAGCCGACGCAATCCGCTCCCCGGTTTAGTGCGGACCCTAAGAAACACGAAGCCACGGCAAGTGCGGAACTCATC
Source organism: Aspergillus bertholletiae (assembly GCA_009193595.1). Lineage (NCBI taxonomy): Eukaryota > Fungi > Ascomycota > Eurotiomycetes > Eurotiales > Aspergillaceae > Aspergillus > Aspergillus bertholletiae. The sequence continues at coordinate 13,945 of ML736431.1, read as the reverse complement.
CCCATTTGAAAATCACCAAATCATGCAGGAATGCAAAAGTACTACGAGTACATCTCTCAGAATTATGCACAAGACGCAGGAGATATGCCGCTATGCGCAGTCATCTACCGCTTGCCCTTCTTCCGAGGAGCAACCACCTTGAACGCGGTATTGCCGTTGTCCTCTTCACGGTGGGCGCTGGACGATCCCTTCTTGGCCACCTCACTCCATCCACCGCTGCTCTTCTCCGCAAATGCACTCGCTGCAACGGGATCCACAATGCCCTTGTCGGCCAAGGTACGGCGCCGGATGAACTCTTCGGCGAACCGGCGCCCATCCAGGGTCTGCGAGTTGGCATACACCGAGTCCGAGATGATTTCCGCTTCGGCCGGCAGGAACAACAGCTGCTGAACAAAATCATCCACTAAATTAAACTAACGTCAGTACTTATTTCTCATTCAACCATCGTGTCCGATTATATCCAAGGGACATACCGTTGATGTTGCTGTTCAACCCCTTGCCTAGTGCCAGCTTGGCCCATTTGGTGAACTCCTCGACCGCACGGTTAGGGTTGGCCGGCGCCGCGGTGTTCACAGGAACAGCACGCGGAGTGGAGATTGTAGCGGGCTTGGGCTTCACTGGAGAGGCCGCCAAGGGAGTTGTTGCGGTGGTCGATCGCGGTCCGGATGGAGCAGCGGGGGGGGCCTTGGCCTTGCCGCTGGCCCCAACCGTGGTCCAAGCACCCGTCGTCACGGGAGTGGTAGGGGCAGCGGGGGCAGGAGCCTTGCTAGCCAGATCCGCATACCGTTTTCCAGCAGAAGAAGGGGCGGGGGGGCTAGGGGCTGCGGCAACTGCACTCTGGGCAGCAGTGGCAGCGGCACGCTGCTTACGAGCCTCCTCCTCTTTCTGGATCTGCGCAAGGGTCTTCTTAGTGCCGCCGGTCGTAGTGGCTGGGGTCTTGTTGTTACCCCACACGGACCCGGTGGATGCGGGAGTAACCGGAGATCCAGCACTAGCCCAGTTAGCAGTGGATGGGAGACCGGGAGTCTGGACTTGAGCCTGGCTAAGACGCTCTTGTTCGGCAAGAAGTTGAGCGCGGCGAGCGGCAGCAGCCAACTCTTCTCTCTGCGCGGCGCTGCGAGCCTCAGCCTCTTGGATCTCCTTCAGTGAAGGTCCCTTGGGCACCTCATGTGCCTCCTTGGCCCAGGGAGCAATAGAAGTAGTAGGAGCTTCCACAGGGGTCTGGGTCTGGGATCTCGAGTTTGCTGCCAGTGATTCCGCAACGTTTTGGCGGCTGCGCTGTGCAGCGGGAGCTGGGAGCGGCGACGCCGAAGGTGGAGGAGGGAACGGTTGGGGCATGGCTGGATCACCCTTGGTGGTCCATGCTGCATCATCCTGGCTCTGCTGCTGTTCTTGTTCCTGTTGCTCCTGCTGCTGCCTTTGAGCGGAAGCAGCCTTCTGCACCTGTTGGGAAAGAGTGAGGACCGGCTCTTCCTCTGGAATGGTGAGCTGCTCTACTTCCACCGGTGGGGAGTCGAGGTCAACATCCTGGACGGACTCGGTTTCGGGCTGGGGAGAATGATCGGTAGTGGGATGAGTCGGAAGCCCCTCAGCGGTGCGCATGCCGAATTCATCTTCCTGTGCCCTCAAAGCATGAAACTGGCGGAGCCGTTCTTCACGGGCCTGTTGGTCGAACAAGCTGTCGCCTTGAGCACTGTCAAATTGCTCTTGTTCCTGTTGCAGCTGAGCCCGGTCTTGGAGCATGGTGGCAACCTGCTGTTGATGGAACAAGCTATCTGGCTGTCGAGTGGCAAAGGGTGCTGCGCTGCCAAAGGCGAATGGATCCGGTCGGTTGACATTCAAACGCTCAAGAAGTGCAGGGAGCTGATCCTGACTGCCGCCTAGATCTGTCCCAAGCATCTGAGGACCAACATTGGGCAGGGCATTCTGTCTGATCGGGCCAGCGGCGTCGAAGAAGCCAGCAAGGGGCTGTGACTGCTGTGACTGCTGCTGCTGTTGTTGCTGCTGTTGGATGGGCCCCTGAATAGGTGACGGTTGGAACCCAACAGGGGAGGCAATGCTACCAAAACTTGGCTGGCTGTGGAGGCTGTGGGCGCTCGAATGATGCTGGAGCTGATGGGGGTGCATAGTGGGGGGGAGCCCCTGGAATTGCATTTGCTTCATCATAGCCTGTTGTTGTGCGAGATGTTCCTTCTGTCTGGCCATCAGGTACTGCTCCTCCTGCTTTCTACGCTCCAGGGCATTCTGCTGTTCGGCGGTCAAAGTAGTGCCAAAGCTAGGGAAGCTGCCGGGGAAGGGGGGCTGAGCAGCGCCCGCCGTGGTTCCTGTCCAAGGGCCAGGGTTAGGATCGGGGCCATGAGGGATGCCAATCTGAGGAACCAAGAAGGGCTCGCGCGAGTTGCCAATGCGCCGCACCAGCTGGGCCAGAGGCTCAAACTCAGGGTCCTCGAGCTTCTTGATCTGCAGGTCAGGGCTGAAGAAGCCCGCCTTAAACCAGTCATGCATCTCAAGACCAGTCCAGGGACCCTGAATGTTCCCCTGCGGATCGCGGTAAATCCAGCGCATACGATCAGGCATCACCATTGTACGCTGTTGGGCAGGAGGAACAGAGCCGGCATTGCTTCCAGGTTGTCCAGGAGTCTGGCTGGGTTGAGGCGCGTCAGGAGCCATAGAGGTAGGGATGGAGCCAACGGCGGAGACAGGAGTTTGGGAGGTGGACGTGGTTGGGACTGGATTGGTTTGACCGGACTTGTCTGCCTGCTGCGGATCTTCTTCGCAAGTTAGTAAATCCTGTGGAACTGTTGGCCTCTGGAGGATCATACCTGGTTGCCGAGAGCCATCATCCAAGCTGCCAAGGTCGGCGCGTGCTTGATCGCCTTGCATCTGCTCCTGCATCGCAGCGGGGAAGAGAGACCCTAGCTTACTAGAACGGCCGATGCTTCCAGTACCACTGATACCTGGGCTAAAGAGACCGCCTCCTCCCAGGGTAGATAGACTCGGGGACTGGAGATCAGCCATAGTGCCAAAGATAGGGTCGCCAAAGCCGCCACCACCAAACGCAGATCGCTCTCTGGTGGGAGTACCAATGGCACCGCTTGCAGGCCATCCGGCAGCCCCTCCAATTGATGGAAGGCCACCCAATCCACCCAAGCTGGAGAAGCTACGGTTTCCAGCAACGCTGGACGTCGCGCTCCGATCAATCGAAGGCAAATCCATGCCCGACCCGACTCGTCTGATCGAGCCAAACGCGGTGGTATCCCGCAGTCCAGTGAGACCAGGATGGTGCGAGGTTTGAATGTCAGAGCCGTCAGTCTCGACGTCGTCCACGTCTCCTCTGTCACCATGGGGGCTTTGATACGGGTTCGTGTTGGTCGGGCTGGTTGGCTCATGGCCCTGGAGTAAACTGGGGGTGGGGTTACGCGAGTTCTCGTGGCTCTGGATCAGCTCTCGAAATCCGGGAATACTGGACGTCATTCCGAATGCGGCGAATCCGGTTGGGTCGGCACCTTGGGATGGAAGTTCCTGAGACCCCCCAAGCGCAGCACTCCCGCTCCGGGGTTCCTCCTGAAATGGGTTCGTCTCACTGCGTCCTGTGCGGGTCTTGAGGGTCTCCCCCCAAGGCGACTGCGAGCGCTGCTCACCCTCGCTTGCCAAGCGTTCCAGGTTAGTCAAAGATGGCTTCTCCTTCACCGAAGCGGATATATCCTCCGAACTATCCTTCGAAAAGAGGCCCTTCAGGCGACTTTCCCCACGAAGACTGCCAAAGCCAGGCTTCTTCTCCGTAGGGTTTGTGCCGAGGGAGAACGCTCCAAAGGCGCCCATTGGCGAGAAGCTGGCAGTTTGCGAAGCCGTGCCCCACGGCGAAGCTGTTGTCCCCGGTGCTGCACTCAGGGGATTAGTCGAACTGCGTTTCAGGGAATTAAACGGAGAGGCCGCCTCCGAGGTTGCGTCCCGAGCAGATTCCTTCTCTTTCTCCTCCCACCGGGCGGTGGACGACGTATCTCGAAAATCAGTTTTGCGACGGAGGAGAGATGGGGGTGGGGTAGCAGTACTCGGCTCGTCACGGAAGAATCGAGTACCGCTGGTTGTAGGAGACATAGGATTGCCGATCGAATCACCGGTCTCCCGGCGCCTGGGCCCAGGCCGATTCGAACTTGGGGACGAGGTGTTGTAGTTGTTAATATGACCCTGAGAAATCGATCCCTTGCGTCCTGCCGGAGTAGCACCCGTGTTCTCCTTGGGCACATTCGTGGGGGGTGGCTTCAGGGGGGAATTCACTGAGAGGGTAAACAACTACGCCCGTTCAGCACAGCTCTTCCCAAACAAGGCACTACGGCCATTCGCAAACAGGAAAGGTAACAAAGACACGAACCTCTTTCTCATCATCAGTCATGTCCACTAGGCTCAAAGGTTCTATCTGTCCTCCGTGATCCCAGCAAACCCCAGGCCCAGAGGAATTATCTTTCGAATCCTCCCGCCTGCCCCAAGCGCCGTTGGCGGCGGCTGTGTCTACCTGCGGATTCCAGTCGGCGACGAAATATTCTGCGAGATTCTTACCCAAAATACCCGTCTCCCGTTGAGCCTTATAAAGTTCTAACAGCTGATCTTTAGAATACCGAGTGTCATGGGTTGCCCCGTTGCGGAGTGCGCTAGACTGGTAATTCGAGAGCATGTGTGGGGGGGTGTAGGTACCGGCCGTAGGAGTCGTAGCGGATGCGGGCTGGCTAGTATCCCGGCTGTGGGAAGGGTTAGTCGCAACTGACGGACGACGGAAGGTTTGTGTTGCTCCGTTCATGCGGTTTCGAGCCCTGGGGTTCGCGTTAGGAGAGGTTGGGTTCAATCACAATGCAACGAGGGGAGGGCGATCACGCCGCTGAAGGGAACGAGAGAATGCAGCGTGGCATCTCCGTCTGGGCAAGGAAGGGATAGAAGACACGAAAAGAGCGGGACAACCAAAGGGAGAGGAGGGAGGAGGGGAGGAGAGGAGTTATGTTTTTTTTTTTTTTATTTTTTTTTCCATACCATTCTCCACTAGCAGTTCCATCACCTCTTCGAGAGGCGTCAGTGTTGCCAGCAGCGGCCGAAGCAAAACTAGAAGGGAGTGGCGTAGGCATTATGAGATGGATAACTGGGCGATGAAGAGAGACTTCCAAACCCAAAGCAGGAGAAGTATCCAAGTGGAGTGTTGTTATTCTTTCGGTGGTGGACGAACGTGCGAAGGACGGAGGAAGATGCGAACGTTTGAGGTGGAACGACGCAAGAGGACGATAGAGCTACTAGTAGTAGTCGGGGGAAAAGATCAGCTATGGGTTTTAGAGCGAGGGAAGCAGGACAACCGTGAATGACGGGTGGCACGCAAACGCACCGGCACTTGAATTTGGTTCGATTTCGAGCAAGTTGCTTTCTCGCAGCAAAGGGAAGAATTGAGGACAGACCAACAGCAAAAACGCTAGACAGATCCAAGTCAAGATCAGAAGATCGATTTCGACGAGTTCCTGAAAAATGAAAGAGGCTTACGGCGAATTAGCAAGGGGTCGTGGAATTACCACATGGGGACGGCCTGGAGCCCGATTCGGTCTAGTCGGTAAGTTTTTTAAGGTATCCTAACAGTTGTCCGTGACTGCTGGGCCCATGTTTTCCGTTGCCAGCCACTTTGCTGTCCACTTCCCCCAAACTTGAAGTTACCACCTCAATACCACACATTTGTACCCGCACACACAGAGAAAAATAAAATAAAATAAAATAAAATAAAATAAAATAAAATAAAATAAAATACGAAAAAGGAAGCCCACACAATTCGCCGCGACACTTCTGATTTTTTTGTACGTTGTCTTTGGTCCAGGGACATAGTCAGAATGAAAAGAAAAGCGTTCGATGATATACTCTCCTGAGATCTCCTTCCAGATCATACAATTTTCCCCGCTGGTCGTATTTCCAATCCCTCCTCAATGATTTGGTATCATCCCCAATCCATTCTGTTTTTTTTGCCCTCTCTCTCTCTCTCTCTCTCTCTCCGGGGGAGGGTGCGTGGTCACACCGTCCCCAGACAATCCTATCTGGACTATTGCCACGCCAGTATCATCAATGGCTGTTTGGCCGCAAACGCTTCGGTTGCCCTTTCATTCGGCGTGTCATTTACAACTTTCCGGTATTTTTAGAAAGGGCGAATAGATAGACTATTGGAGTAATATAGAATCTACCTAGTACAGAGTAGTTACATATATATTTATACCTAGATACATACCTAATATCTCCATGCACCACAAAAATGATCAATCAATCGAAGCAAAAAAAATAAAATAAAAACCCCGAAAGAGGAACCACAAATGTTTGTCCGTTGACAAAAAAAAATCCCACCCGATCAAATTACAATCCCATTGCTACACACGCTCCGTTCCAATTTTTTTTTCCTCCTCCTCCTCTCCTCCCCTTCTTCATTCATCTGCATTCTGTAAGGTTCCAACGGCCGTGGTGGTGAACGGGAAGTGACGTTATCGACTTTTTTTGAAGGGTAAGTTTCCCATTCCCACATACCGTTGGTTACCCCAACCTCCGCGGATCAGCTCTCCCTGGATAACATCCAGCATTTTCTTTATTTTTTATTTTTTTTTATTTTTGTTTTATTTCTTCGGTAGCCCTTGATGCACATACACAAATTCACTCTACTTGGAGTTTTTTATTTTTCTCTCTCTCCTTAATAACGGTGGACCCCATTCTAAACAGAGGTTTTTGTTTTTCATTTGTATTCCTCTGTTTTCGTGGTTCAACATTAAGCTAACTTGCATCCGGGGGTTGCATGTGACTCGATATCGAAATCTTGTAGAGTAGTTTGGTATGAGAGGAACCGGAGATCTTCTACTAGATTTAGCATAGGTTATTAGGGATAAGAGGAGAAAGAAAGGGAAACAATTCTAGGATTTCTCATAGTTTACAGTGCATCCAGGAGGAGGGAAGCAGTAGAAATTCAATGTTCGCTGGTATAGGGCGAGGGAGAGAGTCGAGGCGGAGGATAGCTAGTAACGATGAGTGTGATATTATATATACTTAGGGATATAGTTATATGTATTATATTCTTAGTACCTACCCTTAAACAAAGACTATTTTAAACTCTCATAATGAGATTAATCGAACGTGTCTTGAGAATATGGTGACCTTCGCATGGTTGAACAACTTAACAAGCTCGGTGCAGATGAAATCTTCTGCGAACCTTATACCTACACACAATATGCTTATTCTAAGATCAAGCACCAACGGGGCAATATAAGTTAGGCCATGTACATATACATATCTCGGTCCCTAGGTTCATTTTCCATCGATCTAAGCACGTATACTTGCGAAACAGCTGTTTAATCGATATATATATTATTTACTTACTTTTTAGGTCTGTCTCGTCATCTCAACAGGAATCTTTCCAACCTCGGTTCAATCCCGCCAAGCCAAAAAAAGGTGCGAGAAGAAGAAATCCAACCGCAAGACGGTTGGCAGAGTGTTCGGATCGAGGATCGACTTGGCTTCAACTGGATATCACGAGATATTGAACTATCGACTCTTTCCGTCCCGTATCATCTTTGATGGGGTCTAATTCTGCTCAACCAAAGATATTGTAATCGGTCCATCGGCAGGTCGTCGGTTATCGATAACCCAAACCAAGCTTATATTATAAATACATAACTATATTCCCCGCACGGCCGGTGCAAGAGTCTCCGACAAACAACACCTTATTTAACGACGTCCATTACATCCATTTACGAATCACCTCGTGTGGAACACAATAGCAGAACAAATCCATATTCATAATGTCAAAGGCAATCTTTCTTTCCCAAATTGAGGGCAAACCGGGGCAGGTTTACTATCCCCTCGCCCTACAGAACCTACCCCAGCCGACACCGGAGGGTCGCGAATTACTGGTGAAAATGACCGCGGCGTCGCTGAACCATCGCGACGTTTTTCTGCGCCAGCATCTTTATCCCGGGGTAACATTCAATGTCCCCCTGGGGGCAGATGGTGTGGGCGTGGTCATTGGTGCTGGCCCTGCCGTGGCGAACCCAGAGCGTTGGCAGGGCAAGCGGGTAATCTTGAGCCCAGGAACGGGCTGGGAGGACTCTCCTGATGGTCCCGAAGATCCCAAGGGGTACCGGATCATGGGTGGTACTAAGCTCTACAACAAGGGGACCATGCAAGAGTACCTTACCATCGACGAGTCTGAGGTCGAAGAAGCCCCCGAGCACTTGTCCGATGCAGAGGCCGCTGCTCTGCCACTGACGGGATTGACGGCATGGAGAGCCTTGGTGGTCAAGGCTGGTGAAAGGAATTCGGGCAAAGGCGCTGCAGTGTTGCTGACTGGTATTGGAGGGGGTGTTGCGTTGATGGCACTTCAGTTCGCCGTGGCCAAGGGTGCAGATGTCTATGTGACAAGTTCTAGCCAGGAGAAGATCCAAAAGGCAGTTGAACTGGGTGCAAAGGGTGGTGTTAGCTACAAGGAAGAAGGCTGGGAGAAGAAACTTCTTACAATGCTTCCCTCGGGAAAGAAGGCCTTCGATGCTATTATTGATGGCGCCGGTGGCGATTCGGTCGAGAAAGCAGTCAAACTACTCAAGGTGAGCTTCTTCACATCAATAGTTCATATTTATTTGCAAGTCACTGACAATGGTCAGGCCGGTGGTGTGCTCTCCGTTTATGGAATGACGGTCTCCCCCAAGATGCCTTTCTTGATGCAAGCTGTCTTGAAAAACATTGACGTTCGCGGCTCGACTATGGGCTCTCGCAAGGAATTCAAAGAGATGATCGAGTTCGTCCGAGCCAACAAGATCAACCCGGTGATCTCGCGCGTTCTGCAGACTGAGCTGGGCGATATCGCTGGGCTTGACGGACTATTCCAGGATATGAAGGAAGGCAAGCAGTTCGGGAAGTTGGTCGTCGAATTCGGCAAGTCTTCGGGGAGTAAATTGTAAGGATTTGATCTGGTAATCGAATCATTAGCGAATCTCACCGTATAGAATGAGGTATACGTAAAAAGTGTCGGTCGGGATGGAATGAGCTCACTATGTGACTGTCAATGAACCTAGCGCATACTAGGTAGCAGCCACAGTGGCCCAGAACGAGCGATAGAATAGATGTCCTTTGTAGTAACGAGTTCTATTACTCTGATATGATCTATTTCACCGGGTAGCGCTTTCCTTGCGAGAGATTCATCCCACTCGGCTATATAGACCTATCTGTAGAACCCGGCGCAGTCAAACATCCTCAGAGAGCAACCAGTAGAGCGCTATCGTTATATAGCCTGCGGCACATACATACACATATCTTCGTATCTCAAGGGAGCGTCACTCCATTCATTAGTTCGTTGTTGTTTTATCCACGAAGCTTCGGCGTCTTGAGGTTCCAGGGATGAATGTCGATACTGTGCAGCTATATGGACCTGGTCTATCCTTTTATCTTGCCCACGCAAAGCCCTCAACAGGCATGGATGCGCCCGCAGGATTACCCAATATATCACTTAGGGTATGTTATTGTTTCCACTGTGATGAGATCAAGGGGTCAATCGCTATCCTGGATAAAAGCAGCCCAGACATACTAATCTCGAATGCTCGCCAGAGATATTCAGCGGCTCTAAAGGCATTGCACGCCAGCAATGAGCAACTGGAAGGCAAAGCAAAACAGCTAAACAACAATATTATTCAACTTAAGCTAGATGTCATGGAAATCCAACACGACATCAAAGCCTTTCACGGGGAGCTTCTGGCGACATGGCAAGCCGATATCCTTACGCGTCTCATCGAGGTTGTGTACGAACGGAGTGGGTGGAAATTGCCCGGAGGCATCACTACCAGCTCTCATGAGGGCATGGATGAGGCGAAAGTTACTCTGATGTATAGGACTGCGGTGCGGAAGATCAAGAAGGAGACGTTGAGGGAGAGGTTCGGCCTTTCGGTGAGGTATTATCTTGCCCTACAAAAGTATGACGAGGTGAGCTATCCATTCATTTAAACTATCGCCGCCCTTCGGTCTTCTTTCTGTCTTACTTCATTGTAGGTGGTGTGCTTTCGAAGCACGAATCCGGTTCACTCAGAGTACACGTTCGCTCGATGGTTGATGTCGCCAAAGGAAAACTGCGCTCGAATCGGTTTGTTCAATTTCTGGGGAAGATTGTTTCCATTATGCTACGGTCGGACTGTGCAGGAAACATCTCAGATGTTCTAATGATCTGGTCGAGGGCGGCAATTCATTCATTCCCGTCATTCATTCATTTGACTTGTTTCGATGGCTATTTTGAGCTTCGGAATTTGCACCAATGAGGTTCATCCATGGTCGGCTTGTGACTTGAGAGTCATTGGGTGAGACATTTTAGATAACAGGGTTTTTGCTAATTGAACGAGGAGATTACTCTTTGTCCAGTCTTCTGTCACCAAGGAGCCAACTCGTAGATGCTATGGATTCCCACGAGGGCAATTGCAAGATCCATCCGTTTCATGTCTTCGGCGATGATACTCATCTAGCAGCTAGCCTACCGCAATCATCTCCTTGGACCAATGTGACTATGCTCTTGGTAGATGGATGCCCCAGAATGCTATAATCCCCCTATTGGAGCTGGTGAGATCGTTCTGTCTACAGTATACTTGGGCGTTTCTATTGATCTTGGGCTGTTAGGAGGTGGTATAGAACGAAAGGTCTGGATACCCAAATCAATTTGATCGCTTTGAAATAATCTCATAAAGTCCCAAAGGACGCGATTATATCGCCTGCAGAGTCATCTAGACAGCCGGTTCCAAAACGGCATATGCTCTAGTTTGCTTAAATAGCTAGCATGACATTTGGAGTAGATGACCTGGCAGAGCACCCCTATTTGATGCTAGTTTATGATGGAAGATATTTTCTGTAATCTGACATTAGTTTGACTTATTTCTTGGTCGCGCCCTTAGCCCGAGAATATCATCAATTCCTGTTTTCTAGCGTCCCACTAGCTAGGATTCTATATAGCCGTGGCCGACCAACCCATAACGTGACGTGGATAGACCGACAAGTAGCAAGCTGTAGAGACAAAGAAAGGCTCTTCTGTCTCGCTGGTACTTTTTTATCGACCGCTGTAGGCGCTGTTGCAACGGTAAAGTGCCCCTTTCCGTTACTGAACGAAGCGCCCGCTGAGGAACTTCGCCGTTGGGTCATATGGGAGGGGACAGGAGTGAATCCAGGCTCAACCGTATGAGTGGCCGTGAGACACCTCACCCCAATATACAGACTAGGCAGTCCATAGGAGGACTAAAAAACTCAAGGGTAGTCTATGGAAGGACGACCTCGTGCTCTCATCTACACCATAGGTACCCAATCTGCAGTGTGCAAGCATCCCACCTGAGCATACGGCTCAATCAGAGCCATCGACGCCAAAAATATCAGAAACCCAGCCACTCAGAGGTGCGTTCGCATCGGTTAAGTCCTGGGATCGTCTCTCTCAACCGGGCGGTGCTGGCTGAGTCCCTCTGAGCTGAAATATGGGTCTTTTTTCTGAAAGGAAATGTATTGGATACGGGGCAAGAGGACTCAATTCTCTCTACCACGTCTGTTGGATAGAGTTGAATGGAGTCAAGATGGAAATCTGGAAGGTGTGTCTCGCGTGGCTGAATGGTACGCCTGAACACCGTTCTGCTGATCAGTGGAGGGTACCGTTGGACAGCCGGTTTTCGCACGACCCCTTTTTCCTCGCGTTGCAACTGTTTCTGCGACTAGCGTGTGTATGTTGATATGATGTCTCTTCTGAATGGTGTGAATGGGTTCATCTTAGGTCATATCCGAAGGTTCGTTCCGGAGGTCCCCCGTAACGAGGAACGGGTTGACATTTTTTCACCCACGGAACAACACCGAAATAGTATCCAATTGCTAAATATATCAACGGAACAATATGGAGTCTTTGGTATCCCAAACTCTTCTCTTGAACGATCAATTGCAAAGTACCTTTTTGAGGGGGATTTTTTTTTAGAGAGAGACTAGACGAAAATATTAGCCGAACCGTAACTTTTCTCAGTGGGTAAGCTGGATAGAGAGTAGTGTTAGTGTAGGTTTTGCGTATCGGTACCCTTTTTTTTCTCCAACACGGTACTAAGAATAGAATGCCGAGGTAGAAGCCATCAACGATGGATGAATTTCTTCATAAGGCATGCCGTCATGTTCTTTTGCGCTCGGCCGATGCGTCCGATGCAACCCTTCCCAGTTCCACGAATATATATTTAACATAGTATGTCAGAGTTAGATGCATATATGATTTAGTGTCACGCGTCCAACCCGAAAGAGGTACTAGTAAAGAAGAGGTCACAAGTCCGTCGGGCTTACTAAGGAGAAAAAAAGATGATCTTGGGACAAGTGTCTGAGATCCTTCCTACCCTAGGTACCGACGGCCAGTTTATGGTGTACTTAGTATGTATCCATGTAGGAAGTATTTTGGTCGGATGTACACTCCGTACGTCGACTAGTAAACTAATCCGAGGGGAATTACCTGCTGTTACTAACGGTAATCTTGGCTCTGCTACACCGACGACACATCATAACGGGTGAAATTAAGATATGCCTCCATCATGCCATGTGGCAGAGGGTAAATGATGCGACACTCCACCGACCCCATTGCTATAATGTTGGGACTTATAACGATTAAGTGTGATTTTCATACACCTGTAATGTACAGAGTGCACGTCACAAATATTAATTAAATTAAGCATATATCCTATCCACTCTATATTCATTGCTTCGACCTACAAAAGTAGTAATATCATGCCAGTACTACTAATCGTGAAGATTACTTAAATCGTGTGTTTGCATAGCCTTAGTTCCTCCTGTTAAGATCAGCCAATAATGGTGGTGGAATTCATTCATCGATCAGTTCACCGGGCGTGTGTGTCGCTTTTTTTTTTTTTTTTTTCTCTTCTTTTTCTCCTCCCGAATATTAACCTGGGCCATAGAGAGAAAAACCATGGATGTCCAACTAAATGACCTAAGTCTTTGACTAAAATTAATTAACCCTGGGGCTACCAACCTAATTTTGTTCAATAGTCTTGGTCCTGGATAAGAGTGAGAGCGTCTGACCCACCGACCAAAGGCTGAGAGGGAACGTTTCATCCCGCATTTACTCTCCGAACTTCCTGAAGAGTCTTTTTGCAACCGTCGGAAGTTCGCAGTGATCCTTCCCGTCAATCAATCACCGATCCCGATATTCCGTACTTGAAAAGTACTTCTGGTAGAGAGGGAATATGCTCCGCTGAGCAGGGCCATAACATGGTTTCGGCTGCGGTGATCGTCCCATGGTGACTTTTTTTTTTGGTCCGGCACAGACAAGGTGAACTACCGATATTCCTCAATAGTTTGGTTCTGATAAGATGTCTTACTCTCAGTTCTTGTACCTTGCACGGTACCTGAATTTCGAACTCTATATCACGTTGCTAGGTATAGTCTAAATTCTCTAGACAACTCCCTAGAAGGCTCTAGATACAAGACTAAGCACTTTTGAGCATCTAATTAAAATTTCGTCACCTGCATGGAGGGGAAAGAACTAGTGAGACATCTGCGGTGTTTATCCCTAAGAGATAAGAGCGATGATTTGTGGATGCGACACGGTCTCTTCTTCCCCCTCGTTTGTGCCCAGGTTTCCAGAAAGTTACATGGAGATTGACACCGGGCCAGCCTTTCCCAAGGGGGAGAGGTAGAGCCGGTAGGTTTCCTCTCTGGCGTTTATTACCAGTTGCTATAGGAGTCAGTAGGGCGGGGGTTTCAAAGGAACGGTTGAGGCTGGCTGAACCTGCGACAAGACAGCCGAATGGGGTAATCCATGATGGTCAAACATGGCACTGGATCCCCCGAAGGCCGGATACAATTTGTTTTTTAGTTTTAGTTCTAGTTTTTTTTTTTTTTTTTTTTTTTTTTTTTTTTTTTATTTATTTTTTTTTTTTTTTTTTTTTTGGTACTG
>ML736430.1:0-28485 GCA_009193595.1 Aspergillus bertholletiae | reverse complement strand
TTTTTTCTTTCCCTCTCCCTCTTCTCCATCCCTGAAGGGTTTGGGTGGGCACGTTCTTGTTAGAGGGGTGGGTAGGGGTTTATGGTTAGATTGGGAGGTGATTTGGTGCTGGGTGGTTTGGATTGGGGTTGCAGCAGGAGAAGGCTCTGGATTGTGCTGTACTGGGCAGAATTCCATTTTTAGACCAGAAAGTCCTTGCGTTGGGGATACGGGTGTCATGTTCTTATTGGGAGGGTGGTGCAGGTGTCGCAAGGAAGGGAATATGTATAGCTTGCATCGGATGGAGGGCTGAGCTGAGGGTGGTTTCGATCTGGATCCTTGTCTTCGTGGTAGGGTGGGGTTTGGTAGATGTGCTATGGCATGGAGGGACCGGTGGTCTGGGTGACTGGAGGTAGATGTCTATGTAGCTTCAGCATGGCTGGGAACCGGGCGGGCGAGTATTATTGGAATTGTAGGAAGGTTGTGGGATGCTGTGTGCTCATACGGTCTCAGTGGCTTAGAGTCTGGTGAGATAGTTGGCATGGACTGGTGGTAGTAGCTCCCAAACGAGGTACTGTACTATAAGTCACTATTCGAGCAAGGGAAGTGGCTTCATAACTGAGCGTCAGTGTTCATGGTTGTGTCGATCGATTTGGATAGAGCTTGCGATACCTCTTCCAGAGTAGAGTTTTCCTCTTCCACCTCTACTCTATACTATCCCCCACGGATGGCGTTGCCTGGACGCGCATGGGAACCCTTCAAATATTACACACGCCTTCCACGCCTCAGAAGTTGCCTCAGTAACAAACCCAATACAATGATTCCATAATAAATAAATTGTAGAAGATGTTCCTTAATTAGGTGATCAGGCATCTTCGTAACCAAACCTAAACTAGCCCATAGTCAGCTCGTTTCTACACTGCGGGTAATACGTGGGGGTTTGCAATGGATAAGACTCGTAATATATTGCTGATCTCCGTGAGTGTACCAAGGTTGCCTCAATGCCTGTAGCGGACAAGGTGTACCGGGAGGCTCTTCATGCAGACTTTGTGTATATCTTGGGTCTGACAAATCGATATCTGAGTTGTAGTCGATATGTGCTTGAAGGCCTAGATCAGCTCTGCGACTGGCGCGGAAACGAAAATACTCATGGAATATATGCAGTATTTGCCACCGGTGCTACCTCTTGCACGCCGACTGCAGCATGCTTGAGGATAGGCTATCCGGTACTTCGATGATGAAGAGCGCTGTTAGGGGTCTAGTTAGGTCAGGATCCTTATCCCGGGGACAGCACATGCACAGCTCGATATCTAGGTAACAGAAGTCGCTATTAAGGAGAAATTGAAAGCTATCAGGTGCCATTGCCATAGAAAAGCGGTTATGAAAAAAAAAAAGTAAAATGTAAGCATCGATTTAATACAGCGGTATGAACTGACAGTAACAGTCCAACATTCTTTCTGTCGGCTGAAGGAGGCAGTGCGGCTCTCAATATATAGATGAGACAGAATGTGAAGACTTGCACAAGGATATATACTGCGAGCTGTTTATGGCGTGGAATATTCCTTGAGAGAAAGCCCTCCTAGTGAGTGTTAGTGTTATTGGGTGCCGCGTTGATTCTAGCCCAATCGGCGATCACAACATAGGGGTAAGATGGAGATGACCACATCTACACTTGAAATATCTCAGTTCTAGCTAGAAGATGCATGCATTAGGCATCGTTTTCCATTGCAGAATGCTGACGTAGAGCAGAACGAACTGTAATCTCATCATCGTAGATGCTATCACTAGTAGTTATTTATCTGCAGTGATACGCAATGATAGTGAGGGAGAGGGCCTTCGAAGCCTGTCTGAGCTTTAAAAGAGAGCCAGCCCATAGCATGCATATAGACAAAAAAAAGGCGTAACTCTGGATCTCATATAGGGGAATTGGTATTGACCTTGTTTTAATTGTAGATGAATCTGGTGGGTGAGAGACGACATATATATTTATTTGAGCGCATCGTGTCGAGAGAATGAAAATCGTATTTGCAATGCATCGAAGACTGCATACTGAGAATAAAAATGGTGTCAGTGAGTTCATAATGGCGCCCGAATGATGTAGGAACCAAATTGGTTGGACTTGGGTGAGACTGATCAATCTTTTGTGTGTTTAAACAAAGAAACCAGAAATTGACCAGATGGCCAAATTTTTCATAAAATTCGGATTCCGGCCGGACATATTTGGGTGTTGAGATGTGGCATTGCTGGTGAAGGTGGCCAGTCGGGCAATGCTGCAGGTTGATAATATGTTACTCTGCGAATCGGATTGCAAGCGAACGGGCTCAAAGGGAGGGTATCCCTACAAGCATCTATGCAAGCTCCCAGCGTATGAGGGCCTACTTCCCCATCCAAGGGGGATCCATGATTGAACGATGTAGATCAGGGCCGCCGTTTCCCAAACCCGCATACTACCTCGCCCAATTATCGTGCGGCGTGTTCGATTTCATAATAGACTGGCTTGTTTGCTTTGCTGGCAAAAACAACAGACTCGAAACAGTGTCACGCCTGAGGTGGCTCCTTGTCCCTTCGTGGAGGTAGTTATTCGTCCGAGTGTTTCGAACCTGCGAGCCGCATCTATCCTGTCGCTGTGTGGGTTCGCTCATTATTCTCACCCCTTCTCGACCTCGTTTGTCAATATCATATGCGCATCAGACGTGAACAGCCTCGCTTTAAGATCCATGAAATAACAAAGAGCCCACCGCTGATATCATAGCATCAGATGGTATATGTTTGCCTTCTCATTTCTTCATCCCCCTTTCACATCTTCGAGAATGGTGTCTTACGACCCCCCTTTCGGATACTCCCTTCGCGTGAATGGTAGCTGCCCCGAAAGCGCTAAGCAATGTAGGGCCACATGGGATGGCTTCGTTGCCTGCTGTCCATCGAAGAGCACCTGCAAGGTCTCAGAGAACAACAAAAACCCAATTTGTTGTCCGACCGAGGCAGATTGTCGAGAGCCCCTTTTCCAGATACCTCATTGTGCGAACGCGAACTGGACCATGTACAACCATGACGGCCTCTTCTGCTGCAAGGAAGCATACCAGGGGTTCTGGACTTCAGAAAAGAAATATAGCAATAGCGTTGGGTGCGCAAAGCAACCCGAGGGGGATTCTCGGACGATTCTGAACCCAGTAGCGCAAAGTATGTCGTCAAGAATATCATGTCTTGGATGAAAGCGCTAATAAAGACTTATATAGCTATTTCGTCCTCGACTTTCACGCATCCTACTTCCACGTCGGTCTTGACGTCCAAATCTTCAGCCGTATCTCATACGTCTGGACCATCTACATCTGATAATACATATAGCTCTCCCGATGATCCGACTGGCGCAATCGCTGGTTTCGTCGTTGGTTGTGTGGCTGCTGTGGCTCTAATCGCTGGCTTGATTTGGTACTTGCTTCGGCGTCGACGGCAAAAGAAACAGCCTGGCCCGGGTCCAGATTCACAACCGTCACCCGACCTTCACAAAAAGACGGTACTTTCGCCTCAAGGTGAGCTGAGTGAGTTGCCATCGAGCTTGCCTAGTCAGGCGGTTCACGAAGTACACGAACTGCCGGAAACTACAGGGACCCGATAGATGGTCTATGGTTGATACTGATGATGTTGTATACTGTGAAATGGGTTGGTTGTCGCCTATCATATTGGTACCTGCAGCATGTGTGTGGCACTCTGTTTGACATACTTATCAAACTTAAACATAACATATTGTGGTTAATGCGTATGTGCATAGATCGGAGCAGCTCCGAGGATGTAGATGTTATCATCTATGTGGTCGAGAGACTATACTTAGACCTGTACGGAACAACCTAAGATGTCGTAAATATAAAGTTCCATGGCATGGGCTCTCAAGCCAATTCGCCTGGCGTCTGGACTTTACAGAACTATTTCCATCCTCAAACATGGGACTTGATTGGCCCCGAACCATGAGAGTATGTGCCTCGCCCCGCATTTGATAGGCACAACCTAGCATTCCGATAGGATAGCCCACCAACAGGAGGCCTTAATAACCCAACCTACTAGTATTCTACTTGACATTAGCGCCGTTCCTTGTGCATATGGAATATGTAAAATGGATCATGCTTATCCTACCTGCCCATTGATTCGTCACTCATCTCTACCTATCAGAGTACAGTCCCCGCCTCATCCTAGATTTTAAGTCCACGATTGTTATCCCGTAATGGTTCCTATGAGACCATTGGCCGGCTTCAGTCCATGTGGCTTTGGCCTTTATTCACTCTATTGGAGTGAATAGTTGAGAGGCGTGGGAAGGTCCGCCAGATTTCACACTTCCCTGAGCCATCGAGACGGCCAAAGGTGTATTTTCGTTCAAGTTTTGGATCTCGAGATCCAATTCGTTCTTCCCGAGTTCTCTAACGGTCCCCATGATGTACTATCACCACTAGTGTCCACGAGACCTAGGGCAGATAGTATGAATGTTTCCTCGGAGTAGAGTTTCCCTGGGTCTGCACAACAGCGGTAAACGGCCCTGATAAAAGAGAGGACGCATTTAATCAGAAGCCATTGCGTAAGTCGCTTCAACCTTTGCTGAGTGGCTCCTGAACTGCATCTGCATCAAGCGCAGTCGACGCAGCTATATAAAGTACCATATACCAGGTCACCGACGGCGGTGATCCGAGTAGTTCCAATGTGGTATCGTTTTGAGCAGTGACCCCCTCTCACGAGCACGTCATGGAGTACTTTCACTCGCAGGATTCAGTTCTAAATTAGAATCCTAAGAAATGTCGCCAATAGCGTCACATCACGCCCCATCCAGAGTATCTTGTGCGACAAATGCGCATAATACCCCAGTGTCTACCAACTAGCAGCACAGCCTCAATCATTTTCATCCAATGCAAGACGGGCGGACCAATCAACACGTATCTGTGCAGACCCCACGCGTGCACCGATTCAGCTAACAGTAGCCTTATATCCATGCATCTGAGTAGGATCTGCTCTAGCGTTGAACCACAAATTGAAACAACTTTTATATCGCTGAATTTAACAGCATCATGAAGACTCACACACTCTGTTCTTTTGCTTGATGTGTATCCAGGGGCATCTGGAGGGGTGGTTGAGGATCCGAGGACCTCCGTAGATGTGGAACCACGTGGCCCCTCATTTACGCTGCCCCTCTTTCCATATCCCCGAAAACGGAAAATCAAAAACAACCTGGTTGATTTAGGCCAAATTGCCTGGTTAGATCTCCTAATACTCTCTAGCCCTGGTAATTCAGAAGGCCCTGACCTAGACCTCGCTCACTTTTTTTCTGATCTTCAGAAACGCTACAGAGACACATGTAGCTACGGCCATTGTATTTAACCCCGAGACTCATCCGTAAGGATCACAGGTAGAATAAAGAATGACGGAGATACGACTATGGTGTACGGAGTAATGGGCATCGTCCATCATTAATGATCTATGATCAAAAGGGGCAAATGGAAACAGCATTTTGTTGTAAAAATGTTAATTGTTGTTGGTATTTATGGTATATAAATCATGAACGTTTCAGATTCAAGAAAAGTCAACGCTTAGTAGGTACGGTCAATGGCGGCCTCAGCATCCTTCTTGGCACGGTACTCGGCCTTCTCTCTGTCAATGAAGTTAAGGCCCTTGGTCTCGAAGAGGTGAGTGACAGCAGCGGTGGCCAAACCAGCGGCAACCTCCTTAGCCTGGGAGTGGCTGGCGGGCTTGCCTATAGGTGCGAAAGACACTAATTAGCCTATGGACCCAAACCAATTCCGGGACGATGGGTGGACAATACCGTTCTTCTCCTGGTGCTCGTTGTAAGCCTTCATGGCCTCGTAGGCGGCGGCACCGCCGATGAGGTCGTGAGACCAGTGTCCCTGGTGGCCCTCGGTGCCAGTGACCTCGCTGTGAGCGCGGGCGTTCTCGTGATCGTTGTCTAGTGGACAGGAGCTACCGTCAGTATATCAATCGAGAGCAAGAGGCATTATGCAAGAACAGCCACATACCGAACCAAGTCATTTTTGTCGGGATGAGAGTGGTCTGTCTGGGAAAGATCAGAAAAGGATGTGATGGATGAGGAAAGAAAAAAGAGTAGCGGAAGGGGAGAGGCAGACGGGCTATTTAGATGATCTCAAGTCATTAGATCGGCGTTCAGCCCAAAAATCGATCGTTGCGGTGAGATACGATTGTATCCACCGCGCGGCCAAGGTGATATCCACCGTCCCAGGGATATCCTCTTTCATTGGATTGGGAGTGGTCTCCGCTTCTCAGCTGAGCGCCCACAAGGCAAAGATAGAGCCATTTTCACGCCATTTGGCCTTTTTTCAGGGGCTTGCAGGCGGCAAGATGAGGGGTAGAGCCGGGCTGGTACGTTTCACGGAGGGGTGGAGGGGCTGAGGGGTAAACAACGCATCGCAGAATCAGTAGTACGAAGTACTACGTACTATTGCGATGTGCTGATCGACACAGCCACAGTCCCCAAGTACCATCCTTTTCCCCCTTTCCCGTACGTAAACAGTCGCCACCCACGTAGGCTGAAGTGGAAGGGAGTGCGAGATCGGCCTCAGAGGACAAAGGGAGACTTCATTATCCCACGTGGCCTCTCACCATGGTCCATTTCACGTCCAATCCGCTTATACCAGGGGTAGTTTCGATTGTATCCCTCGAACGTGGAACGTTGCAGCAATACCAAAGGACAGATTCAGCCACCATTTTTACTCAATGGTGCCATGTTCCGTACCGTACGCTTCATTACCGGAGGGGTTGTTGTTCCGCCGAGATGGCTTGGTAAGGCTTAGCGTTGCTTGGCATTAAGGCTGGAAATCCTACGAATGAAACTTCGGGACCATCTCGCTTGCTTATTTATTGTAGTCAAAAAGAAAATGAAAACAAAACAGCAGCACTCAGTTGTATCCAATCTTATGCTCGAAAGATCCTCTATTACTCCTAGCTCGGATCAATGTTGGTCGTTTGCGAAAACCCCTCTCAAGGGTACCATATCAATCCGGCTAACCTGAAAAGGCCAAAGCCGGAGTGTGGCGCAGCCCATTGAGCGAGATCGAAATCCACATGCTTCGTATCCTGGAAGCCATATTGCTTGAAAAACTCGTAGATTTGTGGCTCAGCGCTCACAGTAACCGGCACCCCCGTAGATCGTGCCTTGTTGAGCACATAGTCCATCAGATCCTTCCCAATCCCGCAATGACGGTATTCCGGGTTGACAACAATGTATGTAATCTCTGCAAATTGTTGGGAAACGAAGGCAACCATGTTAGTCATCATGTCACGGGACATTCGGGATAGGAAAGGAAAGGAATCTACCATAGTGGTCGATGGTCTTGACCTCTTGGCTAATCTCCGCGACGGCTTCCAACACGGCGGTCACGACTTCAGGGGTGAAGAAGTCAGGGAGATCCCGCTTGGTGGCCTCCCCTCGAGGCTGTTCTGGTGTCTCTACCGGTCGACGGCGGTTAAGGGCCAAATGGCCGATTACCTTACCAGAGACATTGTCAACAACCGTCCGAGATTCGGGAGAATCCACCTCGATTCCTTTCAACGCGCCGAGGTAGTTCTGTCGCTGGGCCGCTTCGTTGGGCCAGTCTTTGAACAAAAGACGATTGATGGTTAGCGCCAGCTTGGAGGTGTACAGAAGTTCGCCCAGTGCCGGAATATCGGGGAGCTCAACCGGGCGGATGGTATAGCTGGGACTGGCCATGGTGCTTGCTTTGATCGATTGAGATTTCAGAGGAGAGATGATGTAGTTGCATCCGGACTGAAGAGGGGAATCCTACGGCTTAAGTATTTTTGCCTGGGAGAGCGTTACGTATGCGACAACATGACATCCTGCTGACAGTGGACGACTTCAAGCAGCCCAAAATAGACTCTATCGAGTGTAGATATTGCGTGTCGTTGTTGCAGGCATCAAGATAGAACAGGCTCAAGTAGACAGAGACCCACCTCGGGTTGGCATCTCAGTCTCAAAGGCTTATCAGGCTACAGCCAAGACTTGTCCGCCAAGATTCTCAACAACGAAGCTGCCTGAAGGCACTCACGGTTCTGGGACGAAGAACGAAGTACCTGGTGTCCATAATTACGCAAGATCTTTTTGTAGATGCCTGAACTCTTGTATCGTTCTGGGAAGACCTCGGTTGACTGGCCTGTTCGTCATGAGCTTATTCGTGTACGAAGAATGCCCAAATATATATATCTCAAAAATCAAAATCAAAAAACAATGCCCCCTTTTAGACATCCTGTGTTCTTAATTGAAAAAAGGGACGAAAAGGAAAGAAAATAAGATAAAGAGTTAGAGAGTTATTACTTTACAATAATAACCTGAATATCAAGAAGTAGCAGCATTCGCGAATAATGCAAGTATCTATCGCATTCAAATAAGAGTGTTACGGGGAGGTGTTCACAACTTATTCAGGGCTATGGCCGTTGTAGCCTTGTAAGGTTGTGGCCTGTGCTTACAAGCGTCTTCCACCATCTCTGAGCTGCCTGCGTTGGCAAGCCTATCGTAGAAACCGTAAATCACCGATATCAAGTCGAAACCCACTCAACTATAGGCACCTAATCATATATAATGATATATCCGAATAGCCAATGACCCAGACATACAAGTGTATATGTACAGTTCCAAGAAACCCCATGAGAAACCATTCTGGGTTGTAGGAGCAAGTATATGGGGGAATAAAGTGACGGTGTTGGCAGTTGCTGAGATACAAGCACTACCAGAAGCTGGATTGTCTAGTGTTATAGGCCCTTGACTCTTGCAACACTTCAGACTACGAAGGAACAAAGCCGTATCTCAAACAGTGAAGTTATCGAGCCTCAAGATGAGATTGGGCTCATCACTGGGTCCCCAAGCGCCGTTTATGAGGAAGCCGGGTGGCAGCAACGCGAAGAGGACAGCCGAGCGCTTGCTAATCTCTATCCATGCCTCCTTTTGACAATCATCATTTGATTCACTGGTAGACCACGTACGAAATTTCATTTGCGAAAGCTACGTCTCTGGAGTCATGAAAAGAAAGACTGAAGGCTAATGCGATTATTAGCCCTTCACGGGGATATTTTAGGGGGATTTCTAATTGCAGTCTCTCTCCTCACACCATCCAACATATCTGCAAACCCCCTTTTATGCATAAAAATCGCCTTGATGTTATGAAGCTGTCATGGTGTATAGTCCAACTATTTATCTCAAAGCTGTCTTGCTGAATAACGATAGTAAAGCCCGTTATATTGAAACATATTGTTGCACTCAGTAATGAAACGCAGTCCACTTTTGCCGTGAAGTTCAATATTCGTGCCTACCAAGGTGATACTATGGAGGTCTTGAACTAATGCGGACGTGATTCTTAGTAGTGCCAGCAGTCCACTTGCCGGTGCAACGTAAGGCTAATAGACCACGTAGTGATGGTGCCTAGACATAAATTATGATATCTTCTGCTCAGCATTCACTAGATAGGAGTGTCCAATAATGAAATCATAGCTGCCCAAAGGCGAATGATTTGTGCATCCGAGTAGCGCCTGATCCTATGGTTGTCTCTTCTGGATGATGAAATTATTGGGATCGCGATTGATATCTAGTTTCGATTTTCTTCCATCATGGCACTTGGCCCTACGTCAAGGCTGAGATGCTGAAGGCTCGTCAAGAGTTAAGCGAGATGCTGATCGGCTTGAGTTGTCAGCCATTCAGCGATGTATGAGATTAAGGCCTGCTGTCGATTTTCATGTACATCCAGCTTGGCAGGCGCCCAACATTCCTCTTTGAGAGATGATGTTCATCATCCTATGCGAAATAATCAAATAATGCTATACTTGGGTTTCGACGAGGCCTCTATGGAGACAACGATCCTGCAGGATGATGATCTACTCGCGTCAGCTAAAGTTCTAGATGGTTGATAGGCCTACCACAGTTGTTCCTGAATAACCTGAGCTTGTGACGATCGTATCTTGGCAAATGACATTGACACGTTGACTTTTTTGTCCCTTGGCAATTGGGCTGTCCAGGTTTGATTTTGATCCGGGTGCTATGAAAGCATGCAATTGTTGTGGGAATGGTGAACCTCTAGGCCTGTCGTTTCGCGGAGGGGAACAATGTTATGCGAGGTGAAGCCAATCGTGACATTTACCAGGAACATATGTTTAGTTATGAGAATCAGTGGAATCTCAAATTGTCCGTTGGTTGTCCGAGAGTGATTGGGCAAGCTTTAGCCGAGCTCAAGAAAAATGGGTGGCCTTGCAGGATGATGCTCAGAATAGATGAGAGACGTGCAGTTGCCGCAGCCCTAGATCGACCAACAGACTACCCTATTAAGCACTCCCAGCCCTACTAAGCCTTTTCTTAGCATGGGCTGTGTCTGAATACGACCAGCGTCGACCGGCCTGAATGGGATATCTCAGGTCCTTGTTGACATGGTCTATTTATGGAAAATCAGAAGACACGCTGGGAATATGGAAGACAAAAGATCTCAGAGGTATAAAAGGTTGCTCTTTGCCAGCATAGAGTCAACATCTCATCAAGCAATCTAAAAGCCTCAAGAGTCAAGACATCCGACGCGATTCAAACCCACTTTCGTTACATCTCTCCACTTAGATACGACACTTCAATACACTCGCTCACAATGAAGTTCACCACCCTCTCTCTTCTTTTGGTCACTGGCACTGCACTGGCCAGCCCTGCCAATGTCCGGAGCGAACCCCTGAAAATCTCCGACTTAACAGCGAACGCATCCAAGGACGGCACCGCTAACATCCACTTTTCTCTCACCGACCCCAATTACCCTGATGACACCCCGACTGACTGCAATACTATCTGGTACGTAACGATAATGAAACATGGTGTCCTCCTATTTATACTAAGCTGCGATACACAGGTCCTGGAACTCGGTGCCCAACGAGAACGCTCGTTGCCTTGGCAGCAACTACTATCTCCGGTTTCCTGATGGAATCAATCAATTCAGCAAATTTACAATCGAGCTCGAGCGTGTTTCTGGCCCAATCAAGGAGAAAGTCCAGGCGTCGTTCAGCGAAAGTGCCCCTGACACCAAGTGGGAGTGCAAGGAAAACCCTACGGACGGTGTAATCAAGCGCTGCTACTACAATGGCGTCATGGAGGTTAAGGTATGATGGATATGACCTTATCGCTCAAAATACTATTGCATGGATGATTCTAGAGGGGGTCTCTTCTCAGGGGTTGTTGCGGTGTCAGCCTTTACGCATGGCGGTGCAGTGATGACCGTCGGTCTTCCGTTAACTCATGTGTGTTATTTCGGGTCAAGTTTCACAGCAGGTATCTAATTACTTTAATGTGTGGTATAAGCCACTCCTAAATAACTCTCCTATAGTACTGTGGGATGGTGTGCGCCCGTTGTTTTGTAGATGGCTCTAGCGTAGTACCGGTAGCCTTTTTGTTATCTCTTCTTTCTTATTTCATTTTATTTGGAAGAGCTTACGCACAATATTAGCTTGTCATATTACGAGGAAATGAGAACCGTCCAGCATTACGGGAGATGTGTCTAAGAGAGACTAAATTCAATATGAGAGGTTCACGGTAAGTTGTAGGGAGATTGATCACACCTAAACAAGTAGAGCTGAAGATTCCATATGTAACTCTGAATAACCTGTATACAGCTCAAAAATGGCAAAAGCTATCTATAAAAGATCACGAGAGCTTGATTAATTTAGTCCTTATATTGCGATTGATTATTGTAGGGGTACAGAAATATCGAGACAGCCCAGAAAACATTTAGAATCGAGCCTCTGCATTCGCAAAACAATACAGGGAAACCTAAACGGGAAATGCCTGAATCGAGGATAAAAGACAATTGCTATTTAGCTCAGCTCCCTTCGCCTTATTGGCTTCTAAATCCCGAATAGCAAGTATCACTACCGTAAAGAGCTTGAGAAGATACATGTCAATCATCAATAAGAACATCAATACGAACATCAACAGGCACATCACCGCGTGGAATAAGACGTCCAATAGCATAAGCACCTTGTTCAATCGCTTGTTCAACTTGTTTAGTAACCTATGCATCACCGTCACTGCCAGCCCTCTGCAGATTTTTAGCTTTCAGGGTTTATGACTTATCTAACTCCTCGTTTGTTCATTTCTGGGCTCTATCGGTGATCGGTTGTGCCATGGCAAGAGCTGAAGCCATGACTAACAAATACACAACTCGCATTTTAGCAGACTATTATTCGAACTTTTAGTGGCAGCGGTACAGTTGGGGGGCAAACTGTTTAGATAAAAGACAGAAGGATGGTGTAGAACATAGCTATACCCTCAGCCAGGCTTGTATTATAGCAGGTTCATTGAAATCCTCTTCTGAAAATCGGGAGATTCATCGAAGCCTGGCAAATAAGAGACACATACATACTCCTTGCATACTCAGGGGTAAACTTTGAATACAACATGCGAACACCCAAATTGATCGACCACATGATCAAATAGCCACCATATGTAGGATAAACATTCCTCTAGGGATATGTGGGATACATGGCCAGCTGCATGACTAGCTCCTCTGCTTCAGTCACTGAGACCTTTTAGTTTTGAAAGACTCCTCATTTGGTATGGAATGCCCACCTGTCCGATCCCTGGTCAATGAAGTCCCCAAGCGCTAAATCGGGCTAGTTAGGATTCCATAGTATTAATATATATCCCTAGTGTAACAAACACCATGGTCTGCAAAATGATAGCTCTCTTGAATTCTGTGGCTATTGCTGAATTATTGTATCACGTTTACAAGCCCTCATGTAGAGCTTCCTGGTAATCGCACCGAGCCCCCCCAGAGTGATGGGAGAGCCTTCTAATCGTTATGCACAGGTCGTTAAAAGCCAACTGTAAAGGGGTAGAGATCATTTAAAAAAACTTAAACTCAAAGCCAAATCTGTGCCTTCTGTAGTGGGGATGATAGAAGGACGGGATGAAATGCTATTTTAATGTAGACTTCGAGATAAACTTCCTCTACAGTCAGGCCCACATGTTGAAAGTGTCCTTCGGCGCTCTTCTCTCTCCTTGATTCGGACCCCCTTAGACTTGCTTTTTATACGAAGGAGTAAAAGATCTATCAATTTGTTGGGGGAATATATTATATATGACATATCAACGAAGTCAACCGTAAAATACTAGACCTATCCTCCTACCCCATACAACTTGCCACTTATTCTGTTTGAGCACGTCTAAAATACCACTATTATTTTAGTGTGAGATATAGTGAGCCCTGATTGGGGATTCAGAGTGCAGATCAGCACAATCAAGGATCTGCAAGTGGAGGTCTGAGGCCGCAGATCTTGACATACTTTGGCTCTGACCAAAAATTATTTCATAATAACCGACCTCATATCCGGCATTCATTTCCGAAAGAGGTGTTGTCAGCCAGCCTCTACGCCGATATCGATCGAAACAAGACCCATAATATGTGGTAGATCTTGTTGGTCGAAGGTATACGGTAAAGTTAGTTATCTGTTAGTACAAGGCCCCTTGATAGACAGATGCTTCCCGGCCCTTTAAAAGCATCGCCTATTATCTCAACTGCGACGTAACGTTCAACAACTTGTACTCTGCCGACTAAAGCTGCCCACCATGAAGTCCTTGCAAGTACTCGGTAATTTGCTGGGCGTCGCTTTCTTAATGACCCAGCCTGTGAATGCAATTGTGGGAGGGAGTGATGCATCTGCGAACGACGCACCGTTTACAGTCGCAATCATCTCAAGTGGTTGGCTTGGCAGCTCCCATATCTGTGCTGGCTCATTGATTGGCCCAAAGACGGTTATAACTACTGCCCAATGTGTTGATGGATCCTCGGCATCTTCTCTGAAGGTGCGAGTGGGCAGTCTCGAGCATGGCACTGGCGGCAAGCTGAACCAGGTGACAAGTGTCATCAAACATCCCAACTATAATACTAATACCCTGGATTATGATTACGGTATTCTTTGGTTGACGAACGCTGTTACGGATATCGACCCCGTGAAGATTGCCACCGAATCCCCACTGACAGGGACTCCTGTAAGCCTTTATGGCTGGGGACAAACGGGAAAGCTGTTAAAGGAGAATTCCCGAACATTGCAAAGACTCGATACGACATATATATCGAGCTCTGACTGTAGATCGGCGTGGTCAGACATAAATCCAGTGACCGGACGGATGAATTGTGATGCTGCACCGGAGAAGCAGCAGGGATCCTGTGCGCATGATCAAGGAGGCCCGGTTGTTAGCGAGGCTGGTGAACTAGTTGGCATCATGGGCCATTACGACTATTGTGATCCATCTTCAAATGGTCGCCCTGACGTCAATAACGACCCAGTGGTTGTAACCAGTTGGATCAATACATTAAGAGCCGATTAACTGGCCTGAAAAGTGAGTCACAAGCATAACACTGCTCTGCTGTCTCTGGTACTGATCTAGACTTTTCAGAGGTCAGAATCCAGCTCGATCATCTCCAAACACTGCAATACGGTGGCAGAAATTACCCAACACTTTCGCAGGTTAAGGCCCGCACCTTAGGAGTCTTGCCAGTTTACCGTGCAGCAAGCCCAGAGTGACCACAAAGCGGCGCGTACAATCATATATTCATTGGAAGTGTTGCCGGCTGTATATTGCTTCGGAAAGGGCTGGACGGTTCTGAGCACTATCTGGGGCATCTGGTCTCAAATACCCTAAGGCACTGTGTGGCCACGCAGAAGATACATACAAAGTGAATTATTAATTTATTGTCATTTGCACAGTCATTTGGCTTATAGGGCTAGGATATTCGCTCTGATAATTGTCAGCACAATTCTCTCTTTCCTAAAAGGTTACACTTATAATGATCATTGCTTCAGCGATTGTAAGCCGGGGCCGATTGATATCTACGTCGTGCGTAGGCAGATTGGCATCGGTAATTCACTTGGGTGCTGTGATAGACCGATGTTACTCTGTATAGCACATTTCCTCAACCAGATCCGGCTCTGTTATGTGGCGGAAAACTGATCTTCTGCGAGCACTCAAATCAGATCAAGAACATATGTCGTTATATATTTTGATCGCTATTATATTAATCGCTGACTAAGCCTGAAAAAATTCATATTTGCGATTCGGAATAAGGCTTTGAATAACGAGTCTCCTCTATAGCCTCGCATGACTTGGATTTAATAGATATTCGACAGTCCGTCACGCTAACTCTTCGGTGATCCACGAAGGTAGATGTTGTTGAACACCAGCACTATTAATATTATATGTCGCAGCGATCGGACAGCTATCCTTCAGCCTATTACGAGTTCTCGCGAACGGAAATTTCCGGAATGGTGTGAGGGAGGGGATGTGGAAGCTGCATCTCTCCTTTACCTGAGATCACTCTATGACTTGGACAGTCATCGCTTGACCGCACCAATAGCCTTATCGGAGTCAGAAAAGAACGATAGCCTAGTCGGCGAATTGCGACCGCAAACGCTGCATTTGTTTGCCAGGTAATTCTTTTTGACAGCATTTGATTGTGTAGTCTCGCTAAGGCGCCTAGTGGTGTGCGACTTCTAAGGCCAGACAAGGATATCGGCGTCATGACACACTTACGCCTGGCGAACAAAAATTCAAACCCCGAGGGAGAGTGATCCATGGTATGATACCATGTGATTAAATGGCGAACCACCAATTACTACTGGGGGGAAGGATGCGCCAAGCCAATCTATAAGAGCAGAGTTATGGTATGTTAGATTGCTTTACGGAGGGATTTGGCGTAAGATACGTCGTAGAATGAACGATTACTGGCTGACGGGGGGTTTTCATGCGAGGCCGAGGCCCGAGTGGATCCGACAGACCAGGCAGGCAAATGAGTGCGGTTGGCATGTTGTTCTAGGCTTCTAGCCCTAGTGGGACTGTAACCTGTTCATTGTGGACATCAAAATGTCCCGTACTCTATCTACACTTAGTTCCTCCACTCCATATGTACACAGATGCAGTTCGGGATTTGAGACTTACCAGCTATGCCCGATGCCGACCCCAGACATGGCCACAGCACAATGAGCGTCTCCCGTGGCTATCACTTGGCCATATGGCTCCGCAGACTGACCCGACACGGAAGCCCATTAACAGGATGTGACCCCCCTTGTGGAATCTGGTAGGCGCGTTCGCCGAAGACGGTGTTCGGTCCCGGCTGGGGGTGCTGACGGTCCCATTCCGCGTACTGGTCCTGGAAGTCGAACTCGCGGAGAATTAACACCAGCGTGATCTTGATGTCTAGCAGGGCCAACGCTTGGCCTATGCAATCCCGCAGACCCTGCTCGAAGGGACGCCAACCGCCTGTGGGAGGATATAATGGATGGCCTGGTCTAACCAGCCAGCGCTCGGGTTTGAAGGCATGCGGGTCGGGCCAGTAGTTGGGGTTACGTTGAATGCCCCCGTGTATGATCCAGATACACAAACCCTCTGTTGGGTACTTGGTGCCATTCTTGTCTTGAAGGTAGACACCGGGCTGGCCCTCTCTCAGCGCAGAGGCAGCGGGAAACAGACGAAGGGTCTCCTTAATCACCGCAAGTGTGTACGGCAGCCGGTTGATTAATTCGGGGTGCTGCTTGACCATGCCCGCCGCAGCCGAAGTATCTGACCCAAACACCTCATCATGCTCAGTGCGAATTTTCGACAGGGCTTCGGGATGCTTCGACAAAAGATATATACTGTACACAATGGTGGCGGCGGTTGAGTCATGGCCAGTAAACAGGAAGGTTCGGATTTGGATAGTGGCCCATGTCTTGAACTCCGGGTCCAGCGTGGCCCCTGCTGGCCGTGTACTCATAAATTCGGCTAGCGCAATGTCGATAATGGAATTTGCCTTAGTCAATGGCTGTTTCTCCATCCAGACCGCGTAGCGTTTGTCCAATTCGGCCCCAATATAATGGTTCATCGTACGCCCATTGGACCACTGCATAATCGGTCGCATGGGATTCCATCGGATGAAGGGATTCATCTCCTCATCCTGACAGTGCCACTCAACAGAGCTTCTCAAGGCCGACGCCAGCGCATTATGTCCCCGTTGAGAGTGCAGACGTGCTTTCCTGTGGTTCGTCATGCCGGTGTTCATCTGGACGTCATTGGCTATAGCAGAGACTCACATGACGACATATCCGATAATATCCATGACATAGTTACAAGTTACTTTATCCAATGAGAAGGTATCACCCTTATACGCATGCTCACGGAGAATTCCCACAAACTCTTGAGCTTCCTCAACAATATGGGCAGTATGCTCGATAATGTTACTGGAGCTGAAAGCCGGGTTGAAGAGCCCCCGAGCGCGCTTCCACTCGGGCCCATTCATCACGAAGATATTAGGCCCCCCCGCGAAGGGGTTAAAGAACTTCGCCAGGACGGGTGGCTTCGGTAGTGCGTAGGTTTGGCAAGCCTGTACTGCCAGATCCGGGGAAGTCACGACCAGTAAAGGCTTTGTGAAGGGCCAGACGTCGATGTAAAAACAGTTGTCCGAGTTGGGAAACTCATAGGAGAGGAGAGTAAACGCCTCCGACTGCTGTGATCCCTTGGGATGCCGCTCCATGAGCCCTGGGAGCATCCGCAGATTTCCTGTTGCGAATGCCCATTTTGGCATCGGCTGTACGAGTCAACGTTAGCGAATCTATCTATCATGACGGGATTTTGGTTTCATTATATCATACCAAGCCCTGCTCGCGTAGACGGTAGAAGAGTAGGCGTACTTTCACCATCTCGTGAAAGAATCGTAGAACGATTACGAGAACCAATGCGAGGGCCACTTGGGCTCCGTACAAACTGACAAGGCTGAGAATTGCAGCCATTGTGGCAGTTGCACAGGGGTCAGAGGAATAATATTTAGGATGGAGGAAATAACACACAAATGCACAAAAAGAGGAGGGCCAGGGTAAAAAGGAGTCGTGGGTGGGTTTACGTGGCGTAGCGCGCACCTAGTTAGAGGGAAAAACGAGGAACACGGATTGGTGAGCAGGGATCGGGATAGCAATACATCAGGCAACGAAAGAAAGGAGAAGGAGAGAGCGAAACAGAATGGAGATAAAGTAGAGCAGAGCTACCCTAGCTGTGCTTGGCCACTTGGGTGTGCAGGGATTAGATGTCACTTTAGGGCTTCAAGCGAATTTACCAACTAGCGCGGGTTAAAAGATGACTGCGTCCGCGCCAAAGTACCATAACCACCCACCCTCGAAGATCTATATAAGAGTTTGACATATATGCCTCGATAATAAGTGCCTGGTGCTGGCCATAACCGTTCCTCAAGAAATGAAACTAGTGTACCGAGTAGTAACCGGACCAGAGGTCAGTTAAACAGTACTATAGATTTCATGATGCAGCAACAGGTTGATTCAGACCATATAGACCTTGCATGATGGAAATGGCTATATCAGACTAACATTTTTTCTGGGGCAGCCATCGTGGCTAGACGTTTGGCTTCGCATGTATGATCACACCAGCAATCATTCCCTCTCTACCTCCAAATGAGCACTAACATCAGGTCCCACCGCTCTATCAAAAAATCCATTACAGCCTATACGGCCTGTCTTCTCATCAAATATTATCACGCCAGCTACAACTATCATTAGCGGGAGGTGGCTCAAGAGAGTCGGACGCTTACGTTGGGTAAACTCCCGGATCTCCCACAATGCCGGTTGTTGTGGATTCGTCTTGCACTTGCAGCCCAGCGCAAACTTATCAGGGGAGTTCTGGTATTTTTTGTACCCACAGTTCCAGCATTGGCCTTTGGCAATTCCATACCCGCTGGGAGATCGTTAACCAGTAGGTACGACAAGATGGGAAACAGTAAAGGCCTGGGCGGAACGGTAATTCATACTTATATTCTGCGGTAAAGGTTTTCCTATTATCATCCCAACCCAGACATTTATCCAAGTTGATTGCTAGCGGACGCCTTCCGCCGGCTGGCATTCTGCAGGCCGCCACTAAAAGTACCGGAAGTGGGGCATCTGCGCGACGATCGAGTGACGGTGATAGGGTTGGTGATCGGTTTGACCGTGAGTTGGACTGCGGCTGCGGGTATGAGGTAGATGGTAGGTATCTTGGGGGGTTCATGGTGGCCCATTCAGTACAATACCGATGGAGCTTGGAGGTTTCGGCCTTCGGATTGTTCCTAGACGTTGCGTCTGAACCAGCCATGGGTATCCCACCAACGGCCAACGCGGATAGATATGGGACAATGATGAGCAAAGCCCAATACATCCTTACTAGGGTAGCTGACGGTCAAAGGGCAAGTCGAAAAGATCGCGGGAGTTGCAGGATATGTTGCTCGGTACAGTCCGGGAACTGCGAAACTTTATATTACGATAGATTATAATATATAGTGCTATAACTAGGAGGGCAACCCGCCCTGAGTCTATCTGGGCGACGATCAAAATCTTAGGGACAGGTCGATAGTGACACTGAAAGTGCTGAATGATGAATGGATCCTTTGTCGAGCGGGGCCGCAGAAGACGGGGCAAACGGCACAGCGCTGGGTCAATGCAAAACCCTTTCCATGCGGTAAAGGGGGCAGTAGAGGTGCAACATCAAGTCTTAGCAATCTGAGATGTTCTCTTTGCTCACCCGAGAGTTCTTCCAGCCCAAATACCGAAGTGATGCCCGATATCAGGCGTACTCACAGCCACCATCTTGGGGTTCGTGACACTTTCGCCATCGGCATTTCAGAGCCATGATTTGCGAGCCGGAACACGGTGCCCGAGGCACTATCTCGCTCTTTGTGGGCCGTTAGCCTACTGCATGGGTGGGTACTTTGACAAGATCTCCTGGGAAGCCCAGGACTCCGGCGATTATTCAAGCGCCATTATCACAGGCCCATACCTCTGTGGGTTGAGACAATTGGATAGCTTATGTACCATAAAGTGCAATCGATATTTGTGACGTTTGACCGACAGGTCCCATGGTAGCCGAATGGTGGATGACGTGCGTATGGTGCTGTTGCTGATTTCTACGCCCATCTGAGATCTTGTCTTTTAATCTCGCAGCTACACGCATTCGAGCAAGATGGGCATCGGCAGGGATCTTCTTGCGTGGTTGCTATCCCCAGGGCATCCCCAACCTATGCAGATCGAGACATTACACAACAAGGGCCTAAAGCTTGTCTCCTTACCAACAGAGCTAATCTACCTAATTGCGGACCCCCTTACACTGTGCGACCGAGCGTGCTTGGTCCTTTGCAATCATCGACTATGATGTATCTTGGGCAATGATCTTCGGCTTCCCTTGGAGAATGAATTTCGATCCATTTTCCTGACAAGACTAGCCCGAGATCTACCGGACCACATCCACTGCCATTTTTGCTCAGCATTATATGACAGAGAGAGTGTATTCGACCTCCAGGTCCAGTGCTGGGATCGAGAAGAGACCCAGCCAAGCACACAGGTCTTACCCGTGTCTGGTGCTTTCGGTTTAGCGGAGACTGGAGCTTGATACATCTACAGCTGGCAACGAAGAGGCACCGCTGTGGTCCCACACATGGTGTGTCGACAGAATCATTGGCTTATGTTGAGGTCCCGTCATTCCCAAAATCCGTTGCCACGTTATTATCGATTGACACGAAAATTGTCCGAGCATCATGCCTTTACCTTCGCATCCAAAACTGGATATTAGCGAAGGAATATCCTTCCGAAACGCACATTTGGATGCGGGATGAACCCATTACCCAGTTTGTACGCCCCATTTGGGATGCCCAGACCCAGTCTAGATCAGGACCGCCACCTCGCGTAGATACATGTTGCTGTCTGGCGTGCGGACTAGAGTATCAAGTCAATGCGGTGAGTTGTGGTACTGAAGGCGTCGCCCTGGTTATAACCAAATGACTCGACTTGGGACAGGGCCTTGCTCCGGCCGATATTCGGTGGACAAGACACCCAGCAGGTAGACGGTATCTCCTGGATAAGATGACGATGTCAGATACCGATATCCGCCTACAATTGGAACAAGAGACCTTGTTCCCATTGGACGATCTGACTCACCGGAATAGGTCCTTCTTAGAGGGTGAAGTGTACAAGAGAAAGATGGACCAGTGGTACAGCGACCGCTGGATCCTGCAGGCCAACAAATGATTGCTATGGTTTTATTGTTGGCCAGAGAAGCGAGTCTGTAGTATTTGCCAGGCATAATCCACAGAACCACTATGACTAGTACCTCGCTGTGTAGCTTATAGAGAAGAACATCCTTCCGAGCCAACAACTACCTGACCCGATTGCTCCGAAAGACCTCAAGATACTATGTTAGTGAAGGTTTTTATTTGCTCACTCTTTAGTCAAACAGTCTTCTCATTCTCCCTCGTCCCTCGCTCGCATGCCTTCCTACTAGTATTACTGCATATGTATAGCGAAGTTTTAGAGGTGCCTTCCGTTTCAGGAACCAAGGTCAGAGCGATAGGGGTGCAATTTGTACTTAGGAAAAGGAAATAACTACGGAGTGTGATTCCTATAGTCATTCTACAGGATTTTCTTCTTATTTTCCTTTCGCTTCTTATCCTCGGTTACCAGGGCTGTGACACGGGTGTACATGCTCCTGTCATGCCTACGATATCAGAACAGTGCTGTAAACTCTTCAATGATCTTTACCCGGTGGTACCTCGAGGCTCTCGCGGGGCGTATAATTAGCTTGTAATGTAATGCCTACAAGGACCATGGCTCTAGTAGCATTTAGCATGTGCAGTAGGACTTACATATTGTGTACCAGTGCTTAACAACCACGAAAGGGGCAAGGGCACTGTAAAATGAAAACAAATGGAAATAACAACTGATTCTTTACTAGGTTCTACAGCTGCTGCTGCTGCTGCTCTAGGAGGGCTGTATATTAGAATTTTACGGAACCAATATGCTATATGACTAGGCAAACCTTTCTGTGATACGATATATTAGTATTTTTTGGATAGCGTCCACATTCTTCTAAGGGTAGACTGCAAAAGCGGGTAACTATGTCAAGCATGACGGCATGTTCCTGGGGTCGATATTAAATTGCACCGACTCTAATACAGCTTTATCTGAGGTGGGGTGGAGTGCGTTGATCTTCTGCCTATAGAGTACACTAGTCGCTGGGGCGAAGCATGGATACCACGGTGGATATGTCAAGCCAAGTCAAGGAGTAGGAAAGGCTAAGATTTTCATGTACATGTAATGAGCGTATGCATAGTGACACGTGTACAAGCAATCCTGAGTTCAATATTCGAAATAGCATGAGTGGGCCATGCTCTGAAGATAGTTGACGGGCACTTATGGATTAGCCAGGCTTTTATAGCTTAGTTGCGCCCTGTGATTACTTCCGCAAGTTCATGAAACTTTATCCCAGTCGTCAAGGATTCCATGCAACTAGATGTTGAGTGTTATGTGAAATATTTAGATAGACTGGATACAGAACGCAGTTTTCAGGGAGGTAGAATGTCAGCCACTTGATTTATGATTCGCATTTGCCGCACTCTAGGTGTCAGGATGAGATAACGGAATAAAAGTCTTTTCTTCTAGAGTGGGGCATACTCACGCTGATGGATTAATCAGAGAGCGTACTGTTCAGTTTGTGAAGGTCTACATGATATCCGATCTTACCCTATGATCACGGCTAGCAAAAATGGTATGGTTAGTAGGGCAAGTCAAACACATGTGGCCCGATCATGCATCATGAGTGAAGGACATGAAAAGGATGTCCATGTCTCTTACATATATTTCGGCTCGTATTTCTCTTCACTTTGGTATGTTCGCTGGACGGTGGGAATTCTGCTCCCATGGTTCGTTGGACATGTTCATTGTCTCCTCCTTTCCACGCTAAAAACAAGACTTATTGACAGGATTATTCAGACACAACCATTCGAAGCCCTCGCTTGATATGATTGGCGGTCGTACCCGGAAGTCTTATTGATATCTCAATCTGGGTTGCCCTTTGTCGCATCGTCCAACTAATAAGCCAAAGGCAATACAGTTGATGAAAGCCGTCATGCAGAGGAGATGATGCAGTTGTTTTCATGTAGAGCGATCAAGGTAGTTGATGTCTTTTTTCTCGCATTTATGCGAGAGTCCACCTTCTCTCACCACCATCGGCCACTTTTATACCGATCGGAATGGAGAAGATTTCCCCACGCAACTATAAGCCTGTCCCCGGGGCAGACAACGATGAAGACTCCGGCGATAGTGATGTTACGCTGACCGTACGACCACGACGGCGCTCTGTGCAGCAGTTCCTGAAGCGCAACTTGGCCGCCATCACCATCACCATCACCTGGCTTCTCCTGATCCTACTGCTCTTAGTGACCGCATTGATTGCGACCATCACCCTCCCGCCAGTCCGACAGGCCTTCAGTCTGGAGCACCCCTCGGTCTATTCAGGCTCACACCATGGTGGCCAGCGACAGTGTCTCCCCGCCGCGCCGCGGACCACCCTCTCGTGCGGGAATTCCACCCAGGAGGCCGAAGCACTGGGTTGCGCGTATGACCCGCTCTCAGCGTGTTGGCTGCACCGGGAATGCCCACACGACTTCGTCAAGGAGTTTACACAGTTCAACAATGGCAAGCCGTTCGTATACTACCATGATAAGGAGATGACGCGTCAGATGAAGGACTACGACGAAGTCGGCCGCAATATCAACGGCTTCTATTGGACCTCGTATCGCGAGCATTTGGTCCACTGTCTCTATCTTCTGCGACGGGCTCACGATGTTCATATGCGTGGCGATCGCCTGGACACGATGCTCGCCGATCTGGAGCACACAGATCACTGTACTAAAATGTTGGCGAATTGGCTACGGAGACCGGACCCGGCGTTGGATGAACTGGGCACGCAGGGCCGGACACACTGCTTCATGTCATGCAGTTAGTGGGTCCAGGTAGTAGTAGCCCTTGGGGGAGGGAGATATACATGACAAAAGGGAGACGTCAAGGAAGGGAAACGCAATGGACATCAGATATTCACACTGCAGCGCTTGCTCTTCATGTCATGCACGGCCTGACTTTCTCCTTCTTCTTTGCGCTTTATTCTCTTCGCCTTCTCACCTTCCCGAGGAGCTCATTATGTGCGGATGGCATAGTATTTCTTTCTATTAATGTAAAAATTGAAATTGATTTCCCAATACTACATTACCCGCTTGACCTACTCTTTATCCTGTACGAATGAGACTATCAGCATCAAAGTATATATCTTTACTACAACGTCTGGTCGAGCTGCCGGCGTGCACAGAAACGACTAGTTTTTCACACCGGAGTAGGAGCAGGGAGTCACCACACGATAAAGATCAAGTATGCGAGAACAGTAATCAATGAGACACTCAACGGTCTAAATTGATCGACAGACGTATCTTGTTCCTAGAGCGGCCAAAGCCATGTTGCATTCTTCCGAAAGCGGGGAGGGGGTGGGCGTGGTTTATAAGCAACACATATAGTTATGCCAGGAATGTAATTAAGGGCATCAAAAACTTGATTTCAATTAACCCTTGCTCCTATACCCAAACACAACCAATACGGCACACCGGATTGAACCACATTAAAGTATCTGTGTGCATGGGTGAGATGAAATGGGTATATTCAGTAAGAAGAGGGCTCGGCCCCAAAGGGTTGCGACGGACACGGTAATACCGCTGTCATGGACGGACAGTCAGTCCCCACTGCGCGGGATATCGCTAAATTTGACTTGGCGGTTTGACGAGGTGCTTGACCCAGAAGTGCTTCGTCTATCGCTGGGGCGGCTGCTAGAGTTGGACGGCTGGCACAAATTGGGTGCCCGTCTCAGATCGAATGTCTGTGATGCAGTGGACGATAGCCCCTGGCGTCGACAGAATGATGTGGCTGACATTATCTAGGACCATGGAGGATTGGAATACCATGTGCCAGCAGAGTATAATGCGACGCGGCCCGGAGTGGATTTCACAGTGTCAGGATACGTGATGAGTATTAGTGATCATACCCTGGCGAGCAGGTTCCCTCAAGCCAGCTCACAACCTGCGCTGCTTGGCTCCCCAATGGATCTCCTACCCGTATGCACTGGGCCGCAAAGCCCATGGAGGATCGAAGACTGGCTTTACACAGACCGACCGCAGTTAGCCATCCATGTGGTATCGTTCGACGATGCGACACTGGTGACTGTTACCTGGCTACACACCCTCACTGACATGATGGGCCTCAGCGGCTTCTGTAAAGCATGGACTGCCATCCTGAACGGGCGAGAAGAAGAGGTCCCGAAGTTTCATGGGATTGGCGACACCGCGTTAGATCAGATAGGGCAGGATGCTACCGGGGAACCATATGTCAATTCCAAGTACCTGCTCACGGGCTTCAAATATGTGATGTTTGCATTCTTGTTCCTGCTCGAGCTGATCTGGCACTGGAACACAGAGACA
The DNA here is from genome assembly GCA_009193595.1 of Aspergillus bertholletiae. Lineage (NCBI taxonomy): Eukaryota > Fungi > Ascomycota > Eurotiomycetes > Eurotiales > Aspergillaceae > Aspergillus > Aspergillus bertholletiae. Next base: position 3,181 of record ML736430.1, on the reverse strand, counting down.
CGCATAATGTGTATTCCGGGGCGATATGTGGAAAATATGCGGACTGAAGCATTGGAAGAGCTGGGGTACCAAAATGAGAAGGAATGTAGCCTCTTCGTCAGCGAAAGTGATGTGCTCCTCGCATGGTGGGTAAAAGCACAGACGAAGGTGCTGAGCCCATTCCGCAATCGTATGATAGGACTCATGAATGTCTTTGATATCCGTTCAACAGTACTCCCAGGTTCCGCGTCGGGGAACCGTTGCTTCGTTGGCAATGCAGTCCAGTCCTCAATAACATTTACTCGTGCGCACCAGGTTCTCGACCAACCAGTTAGTGCTCTTGCATTCCAAGTTCGCCAGAGCCTTGTGCAACAGCGTACTAAGCCGCAGGTTGAAGCTGAACGCGCGCTACAGAAGACTTATTTTGCGAAGACTGGTCGTAGACCGTGCTTCGCGGTACCAAATGGTCTCCTCGTCCCTTGCAGTAACTGGCAGAAGGCTAAGTTATTTGAGGTGGACTTCTCATCCGCCGTGGTGGCTAAGGAACGTAGGGGGACTGATCGTGCGAATCGTTGCGGAAATCCATCGAGCATTAATGGCGTGCCCCTAGCACAAGGCTTTCAATTGCGTTTTTTAACCAATATTTATGGACAGGACTTGTCTGGGAATTGGTGGCTGACGTGTACCTTGCGGAGAAAGGCATGGCCAGCGATCGAGGAGGAATTGAAGGCCCTCGGAGCGATGGACCGACATTGAGGTTGTGACATTGTGTATCATGTACTATATGAGTACGTCCCCTCTCCAGAAGCTAGGACTAGTAGTCACTCGCTAATTATATGCCTCGGCATGTTCCAGAGTGCAAATGAAATCTGTCAACAACTGCAGGAGAGGGAGAGGCGGAGATGCTCTTCTTAGTGCCCATCCACGGCTTGAGTTCGATTATCTGGCTAGGGAAAATAATAATGGAATTTTCCCCGGAGAGGTGGCTCCTAGAGTATCTAAAATCTGTATAGCGATGATATACTCCGTTGTGATGGAAGAAACCACGTACTTTTGATGTCAAGGGCGCCGAAAGCAAAATTCTTTAGTGCCATTAGAGAATCATTTTATACTTATAGGGCATAAATATTTCTCGGTAAAGGCATAAGATCAATGGATTTGATATAACACGTCGGTTAGTATCACTTATGAACGGATAAAGCTCGGAGTCAAATATCAAATGCATTTTATGCGCGCGGACCTCGGCTTCCCCGCATTCCAGAGAAATTTAATTCAATCAGGCTATCTGTCATATTAGGCCTGATGCGGTTCCCTTCGCTCGTTCTATCGCTTCTTGACCTGGAGTTTATGAGTTGAGTTTGATAGGTATCGACTGTGCTGGAATTAGTAACTCCTGTACGATGGCATCCGAAGCGAAGAAATGGCCCTCGAGAGAAGGTGTGCTTACCGCCACTCCCTCATTCAATAGACGTTAACAGAACTTAGGCTTCACGGTTGATGTCCTCAGCAATTGCATCTACCGTACCCTGCTCAGCCCCTGGAAGATGGTACCACTTCTAGTGTTGGCCCAGTATACCGCAAAGGGCCGCGAGATCCTCGAGTCGCGCCCACGGGTACTCAAGGCTCTCCGAGTATTGGCCTCACTGGCGGTGTTTAGTCGGCTTGGAGCATGGCTAGACCGCCGCGTCATCAATAATGGCGTGAAGGACCACTACGACTGGAACCGTGAAGTGGTGGTCCTGACTGGTGGTAGCGGTGGCATTGGACGGCGAGTCGCGCAGCTGTTCGGCGACCGTGGTATCAAGGTGGCTATTCTGGATATTGCGCCACCGACAGATTCACTGCCCCACAGTGTCCGCTTCTATGAATGCGATATCACGTCCCCAGCGCATATCGCTGAGGTAGGCGGCATGATTCGCGCCACGTTGGGATGGCCAACCATCCTGATTAACAATGCGGGCATCCTGACCGGCAAGACGATCCTTGGCACCACTGAGGCCGTGACGCGACGCTTGTTTGATGTGAACACTCTATCACACTACTGGCTGGCGCAGGAGTTCTTGCCAGACATGATTCCGAAGAACCACGGCATGGTGGTGACTGTTGCGTCCCAGTCTGGCTACACCGTCACCCCGAACATGGTCGATTACTCGGCTTCAAAGGCTGCTGCCATCGCTTTCCACGAGGGCCTCGCCGCCGAACTGGTGACCCGCTATCAGGCTCCCCGTATTCGCACCGTGTTAGTTACCCAAGGCTTCACGCAAACCGCCTTGATTAACAATCTGACCCCCGAGGACACCTTCATCAATCCCCTTCTGCACCCCGAGACTGTCGCAGAAGGGATCGTCAACCAGGTTTTGACTGGCGAGAGCGGTCATGTCCTCCTGCCAGCTGCTACTGGGACGCTGGCACAGCGTCTTCGCGCTTACCCCCTATGGTTCCAGCATTCGATACGGTGCCGACTGGAGCGGCTTATGCGTGCTGATTAAATTTGTTACATCGACGATTCTGAGAAGCTTTTGGACCTCTTTTGCTATTTTGGATACCAGGGCCCTTGCACATGTTATGAGAATTTTCATTGCGGTAGTATTTCCCTTCTATGCCACGTTCATGTATTTTCTGTTATATAATTTCCCCAAGCTAGTTCAGCGTTACTCTTCTCAATGCACACCGATCACTGATTGGTGCAGCCCGATCGATGTAGCCTCGAGGGCTCGATTCTCTGTAACACAACCGTAAACCGTCAGCTCTATATGATTCTCACTGCCCTGCACTGGAAAACGCTCGGAACATCAAAATCAACACCCAATCTAAACACGTAATTTTAACGCGTTAATTGATCGATAAAGGCCTTCTAAGGCCACAGGAACCGCTATGGAGGCCCTAAACCCCCATAGTGGTGGTCCACCGAGCGCGTCGAGGTGGATGCCCCTGAGCGGAGTACCACCACTACCACCATCACCAACACCGATATATCGGGGGGGTCCTAGAGCCCTAGACATACCCTTCGACCTGGATCAGATAAGCAACAGCGAATCTAGCAGGGCCCCAAGTAGGGCCAGCTCTAGAAGCAGCCGGAGCACACGGAGTGCCTACAGCACTCGAAAGCGACAAGGAACAGGACCAGCTCTGAACCCACAATCCCTACGCAAGCTAGCAGAATCGCATGAAAATCAGGAATATGAGCGACAGGCAGAGATTA
>ML736429.1:0-28848 GCA_009193595.1 Aspergillus bertholletiae | reverse complement strand
TGCTCTCTCAGTCTTGCTGAGTAGGGGGATGTCGTGTGCAGATATCTTCAAAGAAGCGGGTTTTAGATAGCCAGGCGGCTAGCTTCACTGCCCCTTTCGGGGTGCCTAACAGATAAGGGATTGATTCAGAGGGTGTTCCTGGGGGTCTAGGTAGGCGTCTCTTTGCGATATAGCAGAAGAAAAAGTGAGTTGGGGGCTTTCTTGCTCCGCAGCGGCAGAGAAGGTGTGCAGTTTTGTGGTCGAACCGCTCATGGTAGACTGCAAAGTCTCCATGGCCTGTACGAGCAGCCAGAATCCGGGCTAGAATGGGTCTCGGGAGTTTCAGCTCAGCACAAGGGCTGAGATTCACTACTAACAGTATACTCTTCGTATACCAGGTCACGTGGTTGTCATGTGGGCTGGTTCCGGCTACTTCGGCCTTACATATACTATCATTTTCTTTTCCACCTGCATCGCAGGCCTTTCACCCCAACTACAGCAGCTATTAAACGCGCCAAAGTTCCTTAAATGTATATAGAACTAGAACTAGAGGCTAGTTAAAGACACCCAGGGCTTACCCCCTGGCGGCCCCAACTGGGGATGGGTGGGTCACATGCCTAGGCGGTGAACCACGGCCGTTAAATACAATCAATCAATCAATCAACTATCATTTTCTTTTATTATTTTTATTCTAAAAAATAAACAAGATTTCGGGTCGCAGGTTTGTTATTCCGGCCGAGAGCTGTTTGAAGACCCATGACCCAAGGTTCACCTTTATCCACCGAAGGAGAGAAAGCCTAACCAACTCCTATTATATTTAAGGAGTAAACGTTTGTCTCTAACTGATGATCATATTATGTATTTTATTTCACTTCTTACAAATCGAACAGTTCTTGAGAAATATCCTTTCCAGATCACGCAAAAAAGTAACAGCTCCTTGAACAAAAATGGTCCAAGAAAACTACCAGAGCTCTGGAAGGTAAACAAATCTCATCCAAAACTTATGCCAATATTTTGTGGATTCATAGGCTGGCTAACAACCACTTTGCAGTAATAGTAGCCGAATCTACGAAATTAGCGCCCATGACAACAGTCAGGGAAGACCAACTACAACCCCTCATAGCCCTGCTAGCCCTGCCGAATATGTGGATTATTACAGAGGATTTCTGAATCAACTTCTAGACTTATTAGAAAGCGAAGATCAACCAATAGTAGATCGAATTGTTGGTCTTATACGATCTGGCGCATCTCAAGAAGAGGTCTTTGCGGCGACCCAGAGCGCAAATACTTAGTGCAAAAAAAGAAGTTACTCGCCACGATTCTGCATATGGAACTGTCTAGTTGCACTTAATTTAGGCTATGGATAGTTCTTTACGGTGGTAATCTATCACTCCCAATGGGTAGGATGAATATATTGCTAAATGCAAGTTCTAATGTACTAAAACTTCATGGTCATGTTTCTCATTGGTATTCCTTTATATTGTTTATCAAGCCTCATCCTGGCTAGTGAGCAGATATCTTCCTAATAAGTTTCTACTGAACCTCCTACATCTAAATAATAATATGCTAATGTACTTAATTAGTTAATTTTTTCTTTAATAAGACGTTTGAAGCAGGCATATGATACAACATCCTTTGACGTGTCCAAATCAGATGTGGAAAAGCCGTAGTTCCATAAAAGTACTACAAGTAGAGCCTCATTCGTGCTTTCCACTAGATTCCCCAAATATAGAATGTTGAGTATTGTGTTGTAGATACCCCCCAACGGCATTTTTGATGTCCTCTTTTGTTCCTCCCTTTCGGATCAGGCTGACAAGCTGTTCCACATCTGCATAATCGCACTCACAGATGACTTGATACAGTTGATGTAAAAATGTGCGGTAATATTGAAGCTCTTGCTCCAATGCCCTGCGATGCATCTTCTTACGTTTGTCACGTAGCAGGTCAATGACACATTCACGGTCATGAAGGGTACACTGTTCGCATGGTGTATAACCGTTGCACTGGGAAGGGCAGGATATCAGAATCATTTGCTATCATTGTTCAGTGAACCTATAGATGAAACAAAAATCACCTTTTTTCGCCGCTTGCGACACTCAGTGCAAGCGGCAGACGATCGAATTCGTCTCATACTGCATGGCTTAACGTCATTTTCTTTGCTTTGCTGTACACATTCGGGGCGTGGCTTAAGAGGGCGCAAGGTTGGAGCGCTCTCTTCTCGCAACATACTCTTTAAGATATTCGATAGAATTCGATATGAGCCAACAAGCAGAGAGAATTCAGTAGATAATGAGTGTCTATTCAATCCCAAAATACAAACGAGTTGCCCCACAAATCAGCCACCGCGTCCGGTTAGTCTCGTTACGATGTGGATACAGGAGAATGTCCGAAATTGAGGTGGGCCAAAGTAAAGACATAAAGGGAAGCTTGCTAAGCGGTCAACTAGTTAAATGTTGGCGGGAAGATAACCTAATACGGACTAGTATGGTATGGGGGCCAGAACTCCCACTTGGCTGTAACTTTTTTATATGTATTCACGTCAAGAAGCCAGCGCATTCGAGACAGATTGTGGGCAGGTGAACTAGTAGTAATATTATGGTGTGAATATGCAGATACTTGTTTATGTCACAAATATCTATATTAAGTTGCAAGACTTTAGCAAAACCACCGGCCAGCGCCAGCAATTGTAATAAAACCGCTCCATAACCTATCAAGAGACCTCCATGATTATGCCCGGTCGAGAACCTATCTTTTCTACAATGAGAGCTACTTTAGATGCACATAACAGAGTTGATCCTTGCATTAAACCTGGCAAATATTTTTTGAACCAGTTTCAGTGGTATGGTATTGACTAAAATTGAACAAAAAGCAGGCAACGTTGATTTTTCAGGGAAAAATACAACCCCCTGGATTCATTTGTGGCCCGTTTTGACTTTAATGGTTTATTTGTTTTCGTTGATCGACCAATTTTAATGTCGAGTGAAAGGCCAGGCATTCTTAAATTCAAATTATATTTGATGTTAAGCAGAGATATTTCATTTCCATAAAAAATTGCTCATGATGCAGCCACTAGAGTTACTGACGCCACAGAACGATGATCATCCCGGTTTCAATTATTGACACCATTTCGGCTCAATGTGTCATTAATCGACGGTACGTTGGTTCTCGTTATGATCAAGTCAATGGAAGGTATTGTTTCTATATACAGAGCGCTTGTAAGCTCTCATGGCTACTACGGCTTCTTTGCGCATAGCTTATCCTGTGCCAGCCACAAGGTCGAGATATTGAGATATAATCACGAACAAAAATATTACGTTTCATTTATCAGAGCGCCACCAAAGACAACGCTAACAATGCTGCAATGCGAACCGGGAAACGCATGAGGCGTAAAACCTAGTAATGATTATGACACCTAGCAACACTATAGTATGCTTATAGCACCGTCTAAAGTACGATGGTCGATTACGTAGCCCAGGAACCATTCGTACACTTCTTCCTATTTAAACATCAGCAACATCACTTTTCTGTCATTTTCTGTCACGTTATCCTTGGTTCTTATGCTGGCCACTTGTCGTTCTCTTATCATTTGGAAGTCAAAGGAAAAACCCTCCATTTGCAATGTCACAGTCTTTCGGAAATGTGTAAGCCTTTGCTTCTACTATCAACGGGGTTCTGCAAATTTTAATACACCGGTATAACAGACCGTCCATCCCTTGTGATCAACAGAGAGGACCCCGAGCCGTGACAGTGTTTCTTACAGCGGTCAGCATTGGTTACTACTGATTTCTATATCTAAAGTCACCTAGAGCTGACCTTCGTCATAGCTGTCTGAGCTTAGTACAAACCTATTTACTTTAATAGAGGAACTCGCTTCTAAAATGTACGACGCGGCAGTGAGCGGTGAAACAGATCATGAAAGCGCAACGATCCTCAATTACATTGACAACTCCATACAACTTCAATCAGAGATAATGGATACAATGCAGAGCCTACAAAACAGTATTACATGCCCAGACATACATTTTGGTGGGAATGCAATGTTTGAGGTTAGAAGTAGGCTATAAAAAGACAGGTACCTAAAGGCCTGGCTCTAATATAGCAATGGATACTGATATGAAACTATATGAGAACGCGTGATCTCTAGCGCCTGCGCCAATCACCAACTCAACCCCTGAAGGCCTGACCCATTAGATATTATACAGTAGATAGGTACGATACAGCCGTCCATAGAATCGAGAATCTACTGGAATGGCATCTGGTCCTCAGTAAGCTACGTGAGTGTAGCTGATATAACTTCATTCTGTCCTCCTTCCCTGAAATCACAACACGCGGTCGTCCATCTTATGTTACATTTTCATCCGGATCCTGTGTGCCGTTGTATGCAGTTGGATTGCGCGGATGATGACGGGACTACATCTTGAAAAATAAATCCAATTACATAAATGCGTCAACGGTGATTCCATGCATTATTTCTACCACCCCCACCGATCATAACCTCGCAGAACGCGGTTCTCCAAGGTCCAAAACCGAACGTCGCGGTCAACAATAACCTTCCGATCCACCTGCGCCCCCATGAAACATGATTACGGAAAGAGACATGCTACAGGCAGTAATTCGCTGATATGGGGTTATTATCGAGACTCACAAGAGTTTTCTTGTTCTCATGACCAGTACGTTAACATCGCTTGTCGTGTTGCCCTGACCAATTACCACTTGCGATTAATATTTGGTCAGCGCCTCAAATTGATCCCACAGCCTCTCTGTAAGGGCCGATACATCATATTGACTGGATCCTAAGTGAGAGGCATACAGCTAAATTAGCAACATGGATTAGGCCGCACGCCAGAGCTAGCTAGACTTATCATCCTGGGAGAGACGGTATCATCGGAGTTTCCGTGTCCTCTTGTCAAGATTTGAGGGATTTTAATTGCCCTACAGATTCGGTCGCTATCGACTTGGCTGACTGCATATAAATACTCTCCTCTAGCCTGAGTTGAATATTAATACAAACTACGGAGAACATCTCCTCCCTTCAAAACATCAATCCGCTTCCTACTTCTTATGTGGTTCAGCATGGATCACCTGATTTCCTGTAACGGACCCCTGGTTACGTTGTTCCCTGTCCCAAAATCACAGTCCAGCACTCTCCATTTTGCTTACCCTCCTTTGTCGTGCAATTTCCCTTCTTCACGGACCTCTGGCACCATGAATCATTCCCTGCCTCCCAAACCTCCTGTCTCCAAGACTTTTTTTAATGCGTAAATTCTACGTACCCATGATCCTAGACTCTTACCGGGCAACTTCACGGCTCGACAGATTAACCGTGATTGATGCCTTAACATGAATAGTGAGCCCAGATCTTCTTCAGGCCACCAAGCGTCCGTAAGTGAGACAAACGGCACCCCTCTCGCGGCAGAGCCTGATATCCTGCCATCCGGCGAAGGTACATACGGGTCTGCTCTGTCTAGTTAGCAAGTCAACTATACTTAGTAATGATCTGTCTAGATTCTCGCCCAAGATCTCGGTCACATTGACGAGATGGATAGTGATAATATCAGTATTGATGATTTTCCAAACCCAATTACCTTTTTTTCCTTCGGGGTGCGGAATAATGATAACGCGTGGATTGGTGAATCATCAACCTCTCTACAATGTGTGGATGATGGGAAATATCCTGTCGCTATTAAACCAGCCGCCTCTGAAACTTGAACCCTCCTTTTAACAGACTCGCGGATGGTCTACTATATATTGTCATACAATTTTATAATCTTATAGCTCTATCTCTGCCTCAGCGCACTGGGCTATGTACCAGGTAGTGCGTCTTAGTAGGTAATTCAGGTTGAGAACAGTATTCCGAGCCGAAAACGGCGCGTTGTCTTGATCTCTATAAGAACGTCTAATGAGTACAATTCCCACCCTGTTAACCTGAGATATATTTGACGCACAGTATCTCTTTACTTCAAGATATGTTCGAAGAAAATAAATTCCTCGAGTTTTATACGTTATTATGGGACAACTATCTCCAGTACACAAAAGAATCTCCCAGAGTCAACGTGCAAAAAGCCAACAATGCCGCAGACGACGGTTTGGGATTTTTAAGAAAGCTGTTGAATACAGTATCAACTGCGAGGCAGATGTCTATCTAATTATTCGTATGAGAAAAAATGGGCAGGTCTATGGCCTAAACTCTGATATTACTGAGGAATGGCCTCCAACAAGTGAGCAGCTGGTAAGCTTCTGGAATAGTCTTATATGTTCTATTACTTATACCTATGGATAGAGGTTATACTATCCTCGACCAATTATCAAAACCTTGGAAGATTTCATGTCGGAGCAGAAACGTACCAATAAAATTAAATAGGACGTACTCAGAACTATTTATTGTCTTGGGCCATAATTTCAATAAAAGGGATAATGTTTCTAAGCAATCCCGTTTTAAATATTTAAGGTTACTGTCAACCATAAAATACCGCTATCTACGGTTTCGGCCTAGCCGCCTGCCTACCCAATAGTCAGCCGATCTACGATCAGTATTTTAAGCCACATAGGCTACTAAATAGGAAAAATCAGACCTGAATTTACCGTCAAAAAGACCCTTTTAGTTTTAGGCCTAGTTTACTTGGTAATACCGAATATCATTCTTCCAATAGTTACATACTGAGCATGTACCGAGTTGGAGGAGCTGGTAATCTATCAATATAGACACCCCGTTTTCCTTCTTTGGGCCACTCCCCTGGTGCCTAAACTCCTATCCATAACTTATGAGTAGGGATGTAATGCATTATACACAAAAATTCAAAACCAGCACCTAGTCTTGTATCCTTTCATTGCCCCCCAAACCTATAGCCTAGAGACGCTAAGCTACTTTTGGCTATTTAACGGAACAACTATATTCCTAAACGTTTACCTCACGGTATGTACTTGTAAGATATTCTCATCATCTATAATACATGCACATGACTTGTGTAAAAGAGCCACGGTACAGTAGCTGATGCAGACACAGCACCCCGCTTTTCGCAAGTGCGAATAAATAAGATCATGTGTCGGCAACGTGAGGGCACTTTGGGTATGTGAAAGCCCACGGACAAAGCTCTAGAACATCGCATTAACCTTGGCTGGTATCATCCCCAGATATGATTTCATTTCCATAGCGTATATTTATCTGTGAGGTAAAACTCGTTGAAATCGCGCATTCAACTCAATCTCATGTTCTTGCTTTACCCTTTCCAGCTTCACAAATTTATATATGATAATCAAGGCCAGTGAAGACACCATGGAAAGCCCCGTAGCGATGACTGTCAGAAGGGCCATTATCGACCAATCCCCGCTTTGCGCTGTGTATATATTGACCAGAGTGGTTATAAGGCCTGCGAGAGCATTAAGAAACGTTGGTCTACTAAATATAAGCCGGTTTCTATATTCGAATCAAATATTAGAAGAATACTTACATAAACAGCCGGCTAATAAGCCAGATATAATTGTTTCTTCGTTCCCAGGCGAGCCAGGCCATGAGGATTGATCCTAGGACCAACAAGAAACAAGATATACCAAGAAGGGGAGGGTTTTGTATGCTCTTAAGAATAGCGTGCCCTACGTTATTATTCTCAAGGCTCTCATTCAAGGCTTTTGACTTCTGAAGGGAGGTAAATGTTCCTGGAATCACAAGATAACCAGCTAATAAAACCCAGTGACCTGCACTGGCGAAGACATTGTAAAACCAAGGAATATAGTCCAACTCAAGTAACATCTGTATATAGCGGGTCTCTATAGCTAGGCCAGAGTTGCGCCTACATAGACCCGGCTCGGTAGAGACTTGTCCTTGCTGCATATTTAGATATTGATATCCAATATAAGCAGACACCTATGCAGGAGGAAGGGCGTATTTATACTGACAAAAGATTACTAAATCACTAATTTAAAAATGACTTGAGAAAACGGCGCGCAGCCAAGTTACAGGATATAAAATAGATTACCCATTTAGAGGAATCTTCTCAGTATCATAAACAAACTCATTTTCCGCATTGTTTGCGGTGATTGTTGGTAAATATCTGCGAGACTTGGAAGCATTGCACACCCATCCTTATCCGGATCATTTGAAGAGTGATGGATTGCAAGGCACTGAGGATAAAGAGACGAAAGGTACTAGGTATATATGCTCTTTCCAAAAAGGAAGTTTCCTCTAGATATTATAACTCTGTCGAGCAAGAGTACAGAGAATATTCAGAGGACGTAAACACCATGGCCCTGCACCGATCTGAAGAAAAGCATGCTGAAACGTCGAGATAAGCTTCTATACATATATAAATAAAGTTGTACCTTACCTTTAGAAGGCCTGTTGCAGTGATAGTCTTTGGAGCACCAGTAAAATCCTCTGCTAGAAATCCTATGGTCCCCCTTAAACCGCTTGTTGTATCAAGACCCAACAGCAATCGTGCTATTGCACAGACAGCTTGTATATCGTTCTCCTTCCTATCTTGTCCTGATCCTTGAATCATACTTTCCCCAATATTCGCTATAATCAGAGATCAGTGGCGGTGTGAGCTTATATCTAATATAAAACCTACCCAACTTGACCGTTCCATCACGAGTTATCAGGATATTCGGTAATGATACATGGCCATGGGAAATACCAAGAACGGTATGAACATACTGCAACGCTTCAAGTATCTAGTAAATTAAGTCAGCTTTGATGCCTGCATTCTTGAAAAGGATAGAGGTTACCCCCTGGCATATAGTCGCTACTTCAACTTCGCCCAGTTGCAGTTTTGGAGACAGCTCCTGGATCTGCTCTAATGAGATACCCCAGGAGTCATAGAGAAAATAAACCATTTTTTTAGCGACAAATACCTCCTTCAGGTTAACTAGATTTGTATGTGACGTCTCGGTAAATTTGAGTGGCTGTATATCTTGTATCTGCCGCTGTTGAACATAGGCCACGTCAACACCTTCCGTGAATTCAATCGCATCGATCCCACCCCATGTAGGCTTTAGGCCAATAAAAAATCGATCAAGTCGATCGTAGGGCGAGCCCAGCCGTATGATATCTGGCTTATCCTCTGATACGCTGAGCAACGGTGATATGCTAGGCAACGGAAGGGGGGTTTTTGGACCATGAATTGGTAAGTTGATCGGGGATGCCAGACGCCTGAACTTAACCATTATGAATGATAGAGCACCGAAGTGTTGAGGGGGCCTCTATGACTTAGAAGTAGAAATAAGGATACTTTGACCTTCGAAAGAAACTAACTTGTGCGCTATATATTAAGGTGTAGAATAATTCAATAGTATTTCTAGAACGATTCGCGCCGGAAATGCGACACAATTAGAAAACGGAGTGGCATAAATGTGGGTCAAGACGGAATACCCCACTCTTCCTCCAACTCTTCGATAATAGAAAGTAGAATATTAACCTAGTAGATTCGGGGATAGAATCGAAAAAGTCTCTTGGATAGAGTTCAAATCGTATTCTTCATCTTTATTTCTTCATTATGTTGAGAATCTTATCCCGGATCGCGAAAAAGTCAGGACTTGCTTTGGTTCATATAACCATTGTTCGACATAACCGTCGCGGTGAGATGCGCATAATTCAATCTACATTCCCTTGTGACCCATCACTGGTAAGAAGACCAAACTCTATGAACCTGCCTAGATAATTGCATAACTAATGCTTAGCAGGATATTGATATTACCTTAAACAAAGGCAGCTCAGAGACAACATCATGTCGTGCCTCACTTGACAAGGCGTTTTCTTAGCGGCCAGTAATCGGCTTCTTTGCTATACGGGGATTATCCGCGTTGGCAAGAGCCCGTCTTTTGCCAGTGCGGACATCATAGTTTGAAATATACTCTTCTAGTTCAGCTTTTGTGACACCTATTCCAGCTTCTCCGAGGTTCTTAGCACCGCCTTTCGTACCTACCAAGAGTAGACCCTGCTTGATCGCTTCATTCACAGTGTCTTCCATTGTAGGTGACTGTACTTTATCGTCTTCAATGATTAAGAAGTAATGGCTTCTAGCAAGGTTATTCACAGCTAGTTGCATGTTGAGTTTGTCGCTGGCATAAAACTTATAGTACTCCCGAGTATTGAATAGAAAGAATACCACAAGTTCTTTAACTCCCGATTGGGACCAAGCCGGAAGGATCTGATCGATAGCACTTTTATGTGAGGAAATAGGTGTTTTTTGAGAGATTGGAGCCTTGCAATGCTCTTCTTCAAAACCGACTGCCAAGGGCAGTGATCGTTGTATATCATCCATTTCTTGGATGTGCGGCCCTGAAGGATGTGGACCAAGCTCAACTGGAGTGGATGGCTGTGAAGATATGCCGACTCTATTGGAAATATCACGAGGCTGGTTGCCAGTGCTATCTTGATTGTTATTGTGCTGTTCATGCTGGTGTTCGATAATGGTTTCTTGGGGTATATTTTCTGACTCTGGGTTGAACTGTGGGATAATAGCAACGTCAATTATCGCCTGTGAATGCTGATGAATCCCTTGAGACTCTTCTGGTTGGTTGCTCCCGTGTAGAAGTGCGACTAAGTTCTGGCCTCCAAAAAAGCATAAGAAGATATCACGCATCACAGCAAAAGAGCTTGGGTAGCGTGAAGCCTCTTGATCAGGGCAATACACTTGCTGTAGAAAAAAAAAGGACCGATCTTTTATATACTCAGTTTTGTGAGGCCGCCCAGCCCGAAAGCTAGTTTTCAAGTATTCATAATTAGTGGAAAGATCAGGGATTCCCTGACTCGAGCTATTCTGACCCGTGGACCTGGGAAAGACGGATCGGAATCTTTGTGCCATATATGCTGTTCTTTTGTTCAAAACAGCCCCGGAAGCTTCAGAAAGCGTTTCGAACACATATGTGAATGCAGGTATGTTTGAGTCGTCGATAACAACCTTGTTCGTCCTAGCTTTGAATCCAAGTTTGTCGGCCAGTCTAGCCAGCTCAGGCTCTCCTCTTAATTCAAACAGGGGGTGAATTGTTTTTTGACTTTTCTCGCGGCCAATTCGCGGATTAATAAAGTTTCTAAATGATACCATCCAGAGCTGGAGTAAACTTATCCATGCAGCCATTTTTTCTAATTCTTCAGGTGGTACAGAAGAGCCACAAGAGATTTTCTTGAATTGGGTGTCGGACACTTGGATGCAGTAGCTATCAATATTCCCATCCCAGCATCCGAATGCCGTATTATATACTGATTCCTTAGGGCCAACCGCAAACAAGTCCCGAATAGCTCTCGATGGGCCGGAGAAGCATCGTGCATCTTCAAAGAAAAGTGACAGAGATAGTACTCTTCCCGAAACCTGCAGGAGGTTTGCTAGCACCCTTTCTCTATCCCTCTGTCTCGAGATTTGAGGGAATAAACTACCATCATTCATCCATTCTGAGATGCAGGAACGATCTTCTAATGAATATTTTGGCATCATTCCCTCAATAAGCTTAACTGACCGGGCATCTACGGCTTGTGCCAACGTATCAGGAAAAATCCATGACCATAACTGGAAAATCTGCTTCAGATAATGAATCATGACCTTGATACGGTTAGCAACGGTATTTATAATCGTTTAGACAGCATGCATCAAACCTCATAGCACCGAGGAGCAACAACCGGTTCTAATTTACGAAATGTGAATGTCTCCCAAAGTCCAGGAAATGGTGTCAAAGTCGCAAATGCTGCCCGTAACCCATCATCCTGAAGGACTCTTTTAGTGTATTTGACATCTGTACTGGAGGGAAGTCGATGACGCCAAGAATTAGCATTGTTCTTATAGTCACCGCATAATAACGCTTGGAAAATTTCCACACTAGATACACCATCAGTACAGGAGAAACCCTCGGTGATACATAATCTCAAAGTTTCAGGGACATCTAGAATAGCATATTAGTTATAAATATTCAAACAGATGTCTCCCATACCATCAGAGTATAACTTCACAATCAACCATCTTTGGCCAGGAGGTAAAATGCGCCTCGCTGCTTCTAGAAGGTCTCGACCCCGTAGGCAAAGAAGCGTAGTATTCTCTAATGGAAGCGACGGCGGGTTGATTGGATCAAGTAGAGAATTCGACTCAATCCCGGCTTGATCAAGTCCATAAAGAAGACTATCCTTCTTGATAACGGCAGTGATATATGACCCTGGGTCCAGGAGGGAGCATTGCTGGGCCTTTAACGCTCTTATATACTTTATAACATTCTTCTCACGAAACTCGCCACGCAGGTGCCGAATACGTATTTTTGCGAAGCCGCAAAAATAATCAAGCAAGTCATTCGGTACAGCAGCAGATTCCATAGTAGGTGTACGTTGGAAGGATTGCATTATAAATTAGGGGGCACGATCTGTATTTATGTCTACGGAGTCCCAGGAAATGCCAATACTTATAGTCTAGTAGTCCCACGAAGAGGAGAGAATATTCTTGGCACAAACTAAGTTTATATAATAGTATTTTCCCTTTCCAAGGAACGCGGTGTACATGGCGCGTATCTCACAGCGTCGTAATAATGTGGTATCAGGCTCCAAGTCTCGTCGTCAGGCGTGGCTTGCATTAGGAACTCGTGCTAGCCATATTCTCTATTAACACTGCTAAAATTTGATAAGGACCAGAACTTACCTGAAGCAACTGTCCACAAGTAGCACTATGTAAATCTTCAATAAAGCTTCTCGCGCGTTTGGACACGTTCACCGGGTTATAAAGATGAAGCTTTCTATCCTCCAAGATAGTTGCTGGATCATTCAGATGAATTACTAGTAGTCCAACATCCTTGATATCTTCTCTCTTGCCCTCAAGGCTGCCATTAACCAGTAAACTCCTTCCAATATTTGCCGTGGCAAAGTCAGTATATATCTTGTACGCAGGAGTATTAGGAACACACCAATTTTTATGGATCCATCCTCTGAGAGTAGGATATTGTTAAGAGCAACGCTGCCATGGGAAATTTGTAGTCTATCATGAATATACATTAGGCCTTTGAGAGTGCTCCTGCATATAGTAGCGATATCCGCCTCGCTAAATGCAACATGCGGCGTTACACAGGCCACGGCAAGATCAATAGCGAATCCATAATAGGAATAAATAAGATAGACACATGCTTTGTCTATAAAAATTTCATGGAGGTTTGCTAGATGTTGACTGTTCGTACATCTGATCGAACTTGCTTGCTGTTGACTTCGGACGCTTTGCTTTTTGATAACCACCTTTGAGAGGTATCCAACGCAGTTTTCTAGACCTAGCCAGCCTCTTCCAGCTTGATTAACCTCCCATGATATCAGATACTTCTCTGATGGATGCTTATATTGTATATCGCTTTGACAGATATCATTTTCCTGCTTTCGTTTGGGCGCCGATTTTAGAACTTCATTCTGTAGTGCCTTGGGAGATTCCCCGTAATTCACCACGGAGTCCTCAATAATAGGAGGCAAGCCGGTCTTGGTAAGTGCTCTAACTTTAGTCTGTTCGCCATCTTCTAATAGCCGGAAGACATCCTGGATACTCTCCGGCAATACTGTTGTTCGCTGAGCTTTGCGGTCCATGGTAGCGATTAAACTTTTGTATAGATATATCCAAACCAACCCCCAGTATTAACTACGCATGCTGGTCTTGGTAAAATATATAGAGAGAATTGATTTCATTTTCCAGCGGAAGGTGCGGAAAGATGCTTATCGGGCCACGCTGAAAATGATACCGCGCCAGAATTACGTCCCCATGGACCTCTTGCGCCGCATGATACTCAAGTCCTCCCAGAATTCCGACTCCACACGGGTATAATTTACCATCTGGACGGCACTGTCCGGGTGGACCTTACTCACCGCGTGGACCTCAGTCTCTATCTGGACGGCACTGTCCGGGTGGACCTTACTCACCGCGTGGACCTCAGTCTCTATCTGGACGGCGCCGTCCAGGTGGACCTTACTCACCGCGTGGACCTCAGTCTCTACCTGGATCGTCCTCTCCGAGTGGACTTACAGTCCCATCTGGACTCTGTACTTCTGTTGGACATAGTGCACCGTGCGGGCTATGCACTCCCGCTGGATCTCACGCATCACATGGACCTTAGTCATTTTTGGTATATTAACTAGGGGTCAAATATTACCACCCTACAATTTTATGAACTACTAGGGGCAACAAGCTTAAGAGACAAGATGTGCGGTGAGAAGCAATTACATGACTTTAAAAATAACGTGACTGTCCTGTTTTGTGGGAAACGATGGATGATTCTCTTATTGGGTGGCCAGGATGGCCAGCTATCTAATATCTAGCTTACTAAATGATGACTAAGCGAGGTCGACCACTAGGGCAGGCGGCGTAGGACGTCCATAATGTTCCGACATGTTTTAGGTAACTACTAAACATGGGTAGAGCCAAATTTTTTGACAAATCAGAACCAAGATCACTTTCGCGCAATCCCATAGAATAGCTTGCTCCGCTGCACAATGACTTTATATGAGGTGTCATTCTGTTTAAAAGCCAAAATGTGTAAAACATCTTAAATCAGAGCACATAGTCGGTTATTTGGACTGCTCCATGGCTGGAACTCAAGCTCGAAAAGCTCAACCTTCTGTTTCACATTTCTTTTTGCTAGTTGCATCATGATCGTTCGTACAGATCGCTGTGTTGATACTTTGGCTACTGTCAGTATAATTCTATTATAGGTTTATAGACTTCAAAGGGGTATCTTAATGAGTGCTGTGGATTTCTCTTACCCATGATGAGAAGAGTGCCTATTTGCTCTTTTAACTCCAATGAAAGCTGCTGTTCCCAGTTGACCTCCCCACCGTATATAGTAATCAAGTCATGATGTCCGACTAGGCCAGGTGCATTGGATGAAGACTCCATCTGGTTATAGATTATTACTTTAAGCATCTGTTTACCGATTAGCCAATCACAGTAGTCACGCAGAAAGAAGATCGTTTGGACCGGTACTAACATAACCATTATCTTGTTTTACTAAAGCTTGTAGCCAGTCTCGGGCGGCTTCCCAGTCTCCATCCTGCTCTATCTGCCACACGAGTAGGATTCTTTGCGTTCGTACTTGCCCTGCCAATCTCCCGTCTAGGATCTCTTTTATGTATGGTAATTGCGCAACGATTCCGATTCCAGTGGCCGCCATGAAGAGGTGACCATAGTCTCCTACCTCACCCACATAGCCGAATGGCCCAACATATGAGGGTCCATAAGGCCCATCAATCCATGCCCAGCCCTTCTGTCCAACGACCGACCGATCTAGAAGTGTTCTTGTAAATCCCGATCGAGCACGGATCAATAGGGATATAGACACTGCGGCTCCATTTTTGTCATTTTCCCACCAGACTGTAGCAAATGGGTGGAGCTGGAATATATGCAAAAGGCCCATTTGTGGTATACTTAATCTAACTCGTTCTCCAGCATGTACCTTCCATGGCTTTGGTAAGAGCAATGTCACTCGGCAGATATCATTACCTAGAGTTTCCATAGTATATCTAACAAGCTTGTTCCTCGATGCTAGGTTCCGGAAGATGATCCTAACTATTTGTAGGACTCCTGTTGCCGCACAAGTAATTGCAAGCATGCAGACCCACCTCTTACTCACCGAAGAATCAACATGTCGCCAAATAGCGTAGAGGACAAATATCGCACACCCTTGGTGTGTCCATAAGAAGACTTCATAAACGCGTCTTCTGACCATTGGAAGGAACAGCAATGATAGAAACATACATCCAGTCTATATTCGGTGGTAAGCATAGGGCTGGTTATTGTCTCCAGAGTGACATACCATTAGACCATAGAACTGGGAGGCATCAGACACGGAAAATTTGATATTTTGAGTTGTAATGATCACATGAACAACTGCCTGTATCCCAGCCATGAAGGCAGAAATTCGATGAATAGACTGGTATGTTCCTAGAGTTACACCTAACAGACGAGCACCAAATTCATGGTCGCTGGCCCAGAAAAGTAGGAACAGAGTGATCAACGAAATATGGGCTGCACGGACACCGGCCTGAGTAACTGAGTGTACGCCCACTAGGTTGAAAACTATAGTGCATGCAGTGTATAGAATAGGTATCAGGAATTGTGGCTTCAGTATTATTTTGATGCCCAGAAAATGAAGCCGCGGGCGTAAGTATGCCAGGTTAGCTAACCACCATGGACGAAAGTTGGCTGACATGAAGCGGGATAATGTATGCATAAAGCGGTATGAAATAATTGATATTATTAGACCACCCAGAATTATAGCGTAGTATGTTTCAATTGGCTCCATACTATAAGAAACCAGACTCCAGGTATGAACATGCAATATCACTGAGTAGCTTGCTATCGTATTAGAATATTTGCGGTCGCACAAATTTGCTATTAATCAGTTTTATCGAGTACTCGGTGCTAAAATCATGGTTTCAGAGTAAATCGGAGTGGTTTTACGAGCTCTAGGTGGAAAAGCCCACAGCGCACAAAACGGCGCGCTGGAGTAATGATCACAAATTGCTGACAGTCTCACCAAATTGGAGACGATTTGTCCATATCCTGACCCTCCATCCATTTTTACAGCTCAACTGGCCATTATCGAGAACTAAGCGAGAGGGCTAGTGATCAGAATGGCAGCACTCAAACAAGCGGCCACCCATGGAATAGCTTCAAGTTGCGATATTGAGCCTCCGGAAGATTATTGTTCCGCTTCACCATTTTAGACTTCCCCCATTTATATTGAAAGAGCTCTTTGGTGATATAATACTATATTGCCCTTTCAGTAGCAAATTGTGTTCTTATAAGCCACAGAGTGAGTAGTTTATGATTGAAGAATATCTGGCGTCATCAACTTTTGGTGCCCGGTGGTGCTTGATTTGTGGTGAAGCAAAGTGGGGGCTAAATCATATGACACTCACTCCACCTTTGCCCCTCTCCATAAATCTTGGAACTTTTCCAATAAATCAAAAGATTTGACATTAAGTAGGCTCATCGTGTCGCATACCACAGTGCTTCAACTTAAAACGTCTACGTGATCCCTGAATATATTTAAACCCTGAGGAGCATCAAGCATTTGTATGGGCAACAAAGAAAGAGATGGAGGAAAAGAAGTACACCATATTGCAAAAACGGAACGCAGTACAAGGTATTCACTCGGTCTTGCATATGGCCTCCAAACAAAATCGGCCGACGGAAGCTCAGTAATGTGTTCATTGTCAAAAAGGATGACTGGCAAAAAATCATTGACCACGCTCTCTCAGACTGTTATACATGGCACCGGCATGACCACAAAGGAGAGTGTTGTTGGTTATCGCTATTCACGTCCGTACTCGATGAAACCAGAGCAAGATTTCTGTCGAAGCCAGCGTCATCAATTTCATCGCTGGGCATCGTCGCATCGTTGCCGGCAGCTCGCATTGACTCATGGGGCCTTGTGGTCCTTGCTCTGGCGAATGGCGCCACAACTTCTATCAAAAAGGACTCTAACGGGGGCTACTTTGAAAAGCTCGATGCAAGAAGCTTTGTCCTCACCCTATAGCAAGATAGCATTACAGGTCCAGTTACTGCTCACATTGAGCCAAAGGAGCATCCATCTAAAGACCGAAACAACCTTCCTCAAACTGAATGGTATAACTTACTCTGGTATGGCCATACTTTTAAAGAGAAAGATCACATTTTTAGCTGGCATTAAGTGGCCCACCACCACTGGTGACCCCTAAAGAACTAACTTCAAATCTCCTCGATGTAGAATTAGGTCAGATAGTGATGGATGATCAATGGATTCAAAAACTCCAGAACAAACTTCGTCAGGCGACCTATGATTGTTATGATTGCTGGGAAGAGCTGGCACATGAGCTGGCGCACCAACAAGAATTAACGTCA
Organism: Aspergillus bertholletiae; assembly: GCA_009193595.1. Lineage (NCBI taxonomy): Eukaryota > Fungi > Ascomycota > Eurotiomycetes > Eurotiales > Aspergillaceae > Aspergillus > Aspergillus bertholletiae. The sequence continues at coordinate 11,050 of ML736429.1, read as the reverse complement.
GACTTCAAAGATCATATTCCAAAGATCCAACGTCACCTTTTGAGCGCAAAGTTTATCTTAGCTGATGAGGCGACGCCCTCTGATAGCAGCTTAATTATTGAGGAAGAAAGACGGATGGATACTTTGCACTATGCCGAAAAACAGCTGGAGCTCATCAAAAGAGAGAAACAGAGCGGGAATTATGTAAATAGGGCAGATGAGGTATTGCAAGGATTATTGCCACTGCAGGAGAAAATCGTTGCCCTAACCCGACTATTGGCGTTACCACAAAAGGTTGACCAGGAGTTGAGTATGCGAGGAGCTGGTACATATGCATCACTAGCTTAACGTTCCCTTTCTTTTCTTTTCTTTTCTTTTTTTTTCCTTTCCTTTTTTTTGTTTTTGTTTTGTCTGATGATGTCCCATGAATTTCCTAATCAAGATACTTCTGGATCTCCCATCAAGATAACAGTGGATATATCATTACGCTCATCGGAGTTGGTGGCCGTCTCTTTCACCTGACGGTCGACGTGGCCTGGCGGATATGTTCGTACGTGTGGATACATGTTATGTAAAGTTGTTCGTGTCATGGATGGCCAGTACCATGCAATATAGAAACCTGTAACAAGGGCTTCTGGACAATTTACAAAAGTGGCTTAGCGTGTTTCATATGAGGGAACGCGAAAGTAAATAAGAGTGTAAACATTTGCACCGGTATCGCATCCAGCTGTACTGACGGTTAAATATCTAACATTCCGAGTCCGGACTCATCTTCAGAGAATAGATCATCGACATCTGCTGATACACTTCTCGGACTAGCTACATACGGTACATGGCTAGCATCCCAAGCCTCCACATTGCAGCTGACAGCGCCATCACAATTCTCCAGGTCATTTGGTAAAACCATCGATGCTGGTAACCCATGATGGGTTTCCAAGAGTCTATTAAACCGTTCTACCACAAGACTCATATCAGGGGTGTCGAGAATGTGATCATTGTTCAGAATGCTGCTGACAGTTTTATCCAAAAGTCGAAAACTGTCCACTGCTTCTGGACAGTCCATAGCTATTTTTTCTGAGATAGAGACAAGATTCTTCTCTGTGGTATGTATATCATTCCTAATACAATGTTAGCTCTGGCAGACTGTAAAATACTGGCTCACATACACCTTCCTTTCAAGTTGTTTACTAGCCACAAGAAGGACTCCAAATGAAAGTTTTGATGCAACCAAAATCCAACGCTTAGCTTGTCGATTTTCTCTTCGATATTTCCGTCGACGCTCGTCTCGCACCCGGTTGTCAATGGTATCCCAATCGGTATATAATATTTTCATAATGCTGTCAACGGTAAAGGACTCGGTACGCTGGCCAATCGAACAGATTGAATTCGATCCCCGAAACCTTGCTGCTTTAGTGTTCTTAACCCATTCTAGGAAATAAAGGTACTGAAAAACTTGAGCCAGTCGAAAAGATGTCCTTTGTGCCATGCTTAAGAGATCCAGTGGTAAAAGAGATCCCGCCGGAAGCAAGTCACGCGCTGCCAATATTCTTGGGTTTGTAATTCCATGATTTCGCCAAGTAGGGAGATATTTCTGCAGAAATGTGGAAGACAAGCTGTGTATCAATTGTAAAGGGTGTAATTGGAGCCCCTTAGCCTTTGGTGCTTTCTGGCTGTGCCTCCGGGCTTTTGCTGCGGTTAATGCCGGACCCTTAAGATATTCATCTAGAAGGCCATCCCGTTGGGGAGGTTCCAACGCAAGCAAGGTCTCCGATACCTGACTAATACTTTTATCCGTCTCCATAATCAATGGCTAAAATGAAAAAATTGGTTGTTGTAGTGCAATAGCTAATTTATCAATGTGCCTAATCGTCGTATATATTTTGCAGGACAGGAAGGTAAAGCATTCCGCGCGCCAATTCCAGCGCGCACATGGGTGATGAAAGTCCGATACTCACTATGCTTATATAGGTATAGTGGAAAGGTTCCATTTTGGTTCCTAAGCTTAATAACAGATGAGCAGCGCAAGCCTGCCGCGCCAGTTTTGCCTACATCGTCATTTGTTCTTCGTACAGGCACCCATTATCTAATCTATAGCATAGGAAAATGGGGCCACAAAATAGCAAGTAGTTGAAATTTGCAGATCCATTTACTTAATATATGGAACTAGCCCAACGCTTATTGTTTCTTAATATTGAGACCGTGTCATTAATATTCCAAAGCTGCCCGGTCTCTAAGTCACCAAACATCTGCATGGAGAAAAGAAGCCCCTTTGAACATCTTCCAGTAGAACTGCTGGATATAATAACACGTGAAGTTATAGAGGACAGCTCAATCAAATCGCTCTCCTGCGTTAGTGGCATATTACGTCTCGTCTGCTACCCTTATTTATTCCATACTTTGAAAATCCGATTTTCTTTAGATGGCCTGACGCGACTCAAACAAATATCGGCTTCCAAAGTTGCGCACTACGTAAATGTTATCAACTACGAAGCTTCAGAACTTATAGATCCTTGTTAGTGGAGCATCATGATATCTTTGAACCTGTGCTTATCTAATACCAGTGATCCGGTCTCCTATCTACTTCAGAAGGCACATCTACACGCCAGAGGAGTACATCAGAGACGAGAACGAGCTTTGTTGGTCCAACCGTGGCAATACAATCACATATGATTCCATTTATTCGTATTTCAGGCTCCTGTCTAAGGAGCAGCAGGAGATACTTAACAAGGATCGCGATATCATGTCCCTGCAATCATGTCTACCCCAGTTTACTAGGTTGACATGTTTCCAAGTAAGTTTCGTGGATGGAGTCGAGAGACCATTCCAATGGTTTGCAGGCCGTGTTTTAGTGGATTGGAAGAGTTCTTTCCCTGATCACTTTGAAAATGTGATTCGAGCAATATGTGCTGCAAAGCAGGCTGGTATACATATCCGAACCTTCCAGGTCTCAAGCTTCTACTCCAGATTACCTTTAGTTGGTTCAGAACTCACTAGTCTAGCTGCAACTGCTTTATCTGAAGTTGAAGAGCTACGGCTAACTGATAGCCCCGGACTTTTGGATTTCTTATCCATCGTTGCATTGCCGTCTCTGCAGCGATTGGAGTTGGAAGACTGTTGGCTGTGGTTGCCTGAGCTAGAGGAGTTCCTGCTCGCCCATACTAGCACGCTCCAGGTCCTGCATCTTGAAAATGCTTGGCTTCCCTCTGAAATAACCTACGACTGGGGCATTACCTGGGGCTTGGGCACAACAAAGACTATAATCAATGGTATATCCAAGATTAAGATTGGGCGGGCTTTACAAGAATTAACTATCAATCGAAAAGGGAGGAATGAGTTTGAGTATAAAAGGATATTTAAGAATAGTGCATGCCATCAGTAATATATATCCATTTGTGCATTAATGTTGATATTAGAAGCTAAACACCTAACAGCCAATATCCGCAGGGACTGCATGGCCGCCAAGAAGGGGAAAGAAGGTGGGACATTGTAACGTTCGGGACAGATGATACGTATCACCAAATAGGATATGAATGTAATCCACAAATTAATCTCATTCTGGGAGAGTTTTGCCCTAGATCAGCCAAGGTGGGTGAGGAATATCTAGGGAGAAGCCCAGGCGCGATCCAGGTATAGGTATACCGGAATACGGCCCTTAGCAAGAAAGAGCATCAGCTTTTAGGAGAATAGTCATACTGTACTGAGATCCTCAACCGTTTACCAACTGAAGGTGAGCTACAACAAATCAAGTTCCGCTTAGAGAGCCTAGATACATGTGATCATCGAATACTCATGATTTCAATATGTGAGTACCTCAAGAATAAACTATCTGGAGATCTAAGATTGACACCAGCCTTATTGCTCATCGCATACTCTTTCGGGAAATGAATTGGTCCCATCACGAGACAGCTGGTGCTTTGTCATTTTTCCTTACTCTCCAGCAGCTTTGAAATCTCTCGCGAGGATACGGCCTGCTTCGATGACATATCCCTGCATTCAATAATTTCATCATAGTTCAGGCATCTCCGCCCCAGTTGACGCTGCTCAATGGTGGGTAGGATGTGTACAACCATTTCGGTGACGCTGTTGAAGGTGATGAACCGCCGAATAGCTCTTGGGAGTATCAGACCACAAAACCACTGTCCTATGAAAAGGACCAGCTCACTCTGATGGAGCTCACCGGGGGTCAGAAATATGGTTCATTTCGCAAGGCATCCAATCACTCATCGACACCCAAGGTACAGTGCATCGTGGTCAAAGCCGAGATCAAGTTTTGGATCTCTTTCTTTACGGATTATCACGGGTTCTGCACCTTTACGCGTATAATTCCTTTTTTGGGCCGCTTCCAACAAACCCCCTGTAGGCACCAGAAAGAGTGAGGCAGGATTTCAAAATAGCATTCCGAAGCTGACCTTGATTGGCAGAGTAGTTTGTTATAGACCACCATCTGGACACATGTTGGTGTAACCCCAGTCAGCAATTCACCCGCCAAGGGCGAGAGTTGGCCAGATCCCTGCTATTGTTGCGGGTTGAACACTGCGATTCAACAGACGATGGAGCGATATTTCCCGTCACGAGTGGATGCGTGAGCTCAAGGTACTCGCCCCCTTTTCAATATCCTGGGATACTGGAAAGCTGGCCCCCTCTCAGCTATAAGGCCTATCGACTCCTGCTGTTTCCTTCTGTCCCAATCTTCTTTGGCTGCAACCCCCATCCATTCCATAACATTCCTCTGAGAACATTTTTGACCATGACGTCTAATAAGGTAACACAGCTGCTGCACAAACCTGATCAATTACCGAAAGCCGACGAGAGACTGATCACATTATTCGGCCATCCACATATTTGCCTCGGATGTCAACGCTGACCTTTGTCATGCACCAGAGTTATGTTAAAGTCACATTAATAGTATATATTTAGCTGTTTATAGTAGGTCCAAAGAAGCACCCAGCAACTGTGTGAAACAGCCCCGGAAGCAGCGCAGACTATTTTGGCAATAATTCAGGATGGGGTTACAAATTTCCGAGGACGCAAGCCAGGGTCGAGCTGCCCGGTGAAATGACCCTTGCCGCTGATGGTCACAATGCGGGGCTCCGTCATCTCGTTGGGTAGACAGATGGTAAGCCCATGACTCCATCGTCGCCAGAGAGGATGCAACACAGCCCGGGTAGAAGGTAGCATCAGGATGTTACGTCTGTCGACAACACAGTCAGCGCCGCCTTGTCATTTGCTCCGTCTACGCCCTCCGCGGTTGCCTGGAGGGTCCATCGGTCTGGCACCGACGGGAAAGGGCTTCCGTGCCTAGTGGCAGTCCTCAGTAAAACCAACCCCGGCCTGCACACAATACCCCGCCTGTTGGAAACCAACCGACAGGCGCAGGACATTGGAGGGAGATCAAAGACGGAGGCTGCGGGCAAGGGGGAAAAGCGCGGATATGCGGCACTAGCTCTCAGGCCCGTGGGTGAAGATACCAGCGGCGTCAGGAACAGCCTTCACGAATGTCATACCGAACGAAAAGGCTATTCTCCGGGTCTAGTGGGCGGGAGCAGGTCAGTAAAAGACAAACTATGCGACAGAACATAGATCCTACCGGGCATCTATGCGATAGGTATGCGACATGGTCGAACCGACCGGCTCGGTGTCAGCAAAGGGTTTGCAGTTGAACCAGAGGCGTACATCCTACAGAGTTGGAGCTGTCAGTTGCACGTGAAGGTTTCGAGACATACTAAGCTATAATTGGTCTAGTTATAGTTAATAGAACGGAGTACATAACGCCTAATTAGTAGCTAGCTTATCTAATAGTGTTAAGTGCGCAGTTCGATTAATACATAAAAGTATATTTCTAACAAAGAAGACTCCTCTTGATGTTTCATTCAATCAATGTTCTATTCCGAGTGTGACTACTGTGGTTGTTGTTGTTTTTGACCGTGATGGCGGCGGTGGTGTGGTAGTGGAGAGGACCACAAGATGCTTCTTGTTGTCAGTTAATTCCTCCCACTTCTTTTTGGGGTTGGAAATAAAAAGAGCCGCATCAAAACACCAGCAGAGCTCGAAATCTGGGCATACATAAAACCACATTGGTTCACTTGTATTAACCTTCCATAAAACATCTGTAGCAAAACCTTGTCCACCATTGACTGGCGATACAGCTCCGCACAAATTATCTGGTGATGTATGGTATAAATTAAATAGTTGGTCAGGTGATAAAAATGCAATCGTATCTCCAACAGAAGTTTTCAAATAATGAGGACTTGGCACCAGATACGGCGCAGATAAAGCTGGCTGCAGTGTTACTGTATAAGTGGCGTTTCTGGTTTGCAAATTTGGCAGCCCCGGGGTGACAAGCGGGGAGGAAATAATCGTAGTAGGTGATTCTGAGGGCTGTGGAGAATATATGGTTTCACTGACGATTACCGACGAGGTGTAGGTGGATATGTAAATAGAATTTTTAGTAGTTCTCTGAACCGAGATTTGTGATAAACTAGAGGGAGTTGATGATATTGTTGTCTTATCTGAGCCTGGGTAGAGAACGGGGGCAGATGTCGGTCGAGCCGATGTTAAACATCCGGTTCTGCTTTCGATTATTGGTGAAGAGGTCACATAAACTGAGCCCTGCTGTGATCTGGAGCCTGTCGAGGAGAAAGATAGTTGTTGGCTATATGAACTCCAGACTGAAGTACTTCGGCTTTTGGGCGCTGGAAGCAGCTGGATATCAAGGCACGCAGTATATATCTAGGGAAGTCAGCTATAGTTAATACTAGGATCATCTTTAGGGACAAACCAAAAACTCATTGTCTAAAATCAGAGATGTATTCCACATCCAGTACACAGTATAGATACCAGTGGCATCGAGCTCGGTGGGTAATTTGAATGCCGTTGGGCAATTATCACTGAGAATGGAGGGGTTATGGTGCGCAGCGAGAACTGTGACTTATAAGCTATATATTAATTGTTGACATCGAAACAGGGCATACCTTGGCCACCAACCCCTTGATGAAATCCCAAAATATCAGAGAGACTTCTGCCGTCTGGGTTACTTTCGATGGATGTACCAAACCAATAAACCGAGCCGGTTTCACTGATTTCAGGATGCAGCTTATCCAATGAGTAGTTTGGACATATTAGTGAGCCAGGTAGTGCTTTTAGCCGAGGCCATGGGTCTCGCTGGAAAGGAATACGCTCGGTGTCTCTACAGAAAAGTGTAGAAGGAACAGCATCCCGTATTGAGTATAGCTCTAGCCCAAGAGAATCAGAACCTATAACAGTCAGGATTTAGATCTAGGTGTTATTTTTGACAAGTAAAATATACTGAAGTTTCTGGTATAACCCCAATATCCATCTGGTAAACCATGATCGATATTTAATACTTGCACTCCCCTTACCTAAAATAGTTAGATACTAAAGTCTAAAGGAGTCGCTAGTGGTATATACTTGGAGCCAGGCACAAGTAGAGAGTACTTGGGTGAGAAAGAGTATTACTGATGCTGTCTTGTATGGAAGCATTTCTTTTCATATGATATAATAGATGCAATGAGAATATGCTCCCCGAAGGATTTCGTCATGGATGATATATATATATGCAATGCTTAGCCTAGCTATACCACTCCGATTTTGTTTGTTGGGTAATTTCTATTTTATCGCATATTCTTTCGGCGTGGCAATGGAAACAACCCAGCTAAATTGCCGTACAAATGATGGGGTTTATTATGATACGTAAAGAATATTCGAAGTAGCAAAGTAATGCCTGGATGTTTACATACATGTATCACCCTTAGATCATCCCTATAGTACTTCCGCGGTCATCGTGTTCTAGGCCCCAAAGCTTTAAATAACGCTGCTCAGCTTGCTCAAGCCCGATATTAACTTGAACTAAAGCATCCTCCATCATAGAGAACATTTTCCGCATTTGATCTTGTAATGCCAAAAGAGCCTGCTTTGATTCTTGATGCCATTGCAATTCAGCCTTAAGATAACCAACTTCGTATACGAGGTCTTCAATTTTCTTGCTGGAGGCTGGAGAAGACTGCTTGGCCTGCTGGATACGAGAAGGAAGCCTTGCAATATTAGAACTTATTCCGCCATTGCGAAGGAGTTGATCATCAACAGGTGTGATTTCCTCTGAAATTGAATAGAGTCGCCTCTGCGGGAACTTCTCCATTGTTTGTCTTTCTTTTCGTTTCCCTTCTTTTAGTCAAGATAAGTAAGTAGATGAATTCTGGGAGGTTTGAAGGTGGGTGCCCATCGCTATATATATATATATCATCGACTGGAGCCGCAAAAGTATTCTTCGACCGATTATACTCTAAAATTCAAAACCGGCGCCTGGGTCCTACATCTGCTGATTTCTTACTAATCTGGGAACTAGTTCAGAAATGGTTAAGTTGTCCTAAAAAGAGAAAGTTGATTGGTAAGAAGATTATAGCCCGGATCCAGAGAGAATCAGAGTGGAAGACCCGGGCGCCAGTTTTGAATTTTAGTGTATGCAGCCTTAGAAAAGTATACAGTTGGTCTGCATTATAAGGCTAAAGTCTATGTTACAAATATTCGGCTAGATTCTTCTCCGAATCAAGGACTTTAAACCTAATACAGTCTGTCCGGATACCGATGTCACCACTTCTACTCTTTAATTGTTTCAGTAACCCTGATATGAAACAGCACTATTCCTGCTTGGGTCAAAATATCGGAACATAACTCCCCCGTGTATGTATCGTAAAATACAAAGACGTATTATAACCAGGCTGTCTTACCGGATGACAAGGTCCACGTGTCATATTATCTGTTCTGGATAAATGGCTTATGGTAACAGCTGTGGCCATCGGCACTACGTGGTGCAACTCAGAATGGGTCCTGATCTAGCTCGATCAACACTTAACCCAAAAGGTTGAATGAACTCGATATCTACGTACGGACGCCTAGTGTCGATGCATTTCATGGCAAAGCGTAGAATCGAATGCTGCTCCATGGTAGTCAGGTGGTTACCGTACGCGGTGGGTGTCCGACAATCACCAATTGTGATCTGTAGCATTTGTAGATGCCATATTGGCTATGCATCAATGGAAATAATTGGCTGCTGTTGCTGACCCTAATAGCCCCGCACTGACAACTCATCACATCCACCGAGCAATGCTCCTCAAAAGTAACACCCCGGAATGATGTTTCTTGTATATTCTTTATTTCCAAAATTCACCAAAAGCACATTCGCATTCCTATTGGAAAGAGGACCATGGCTGATCCTCAAAAATTCTCCTATAGCGATTACACCGTAGGCTGGATATGTGCCTTACCAGAGACCGAGTTGGTGGCCGCCATGGCCATGTTGGATGAAAAACATTCTGTTCTTCCAGCAGCCGACCCACATGACACGAATACATATGCCCTTGGTCGGATTGGCGACCACAATGTGGTGACTGCTTGCCTGCCAGCAGCAACAACAGGCAAGGTATCTGCTGCTACTGTGGCCAAAGATATGATCCGCAGCTTTCCGGCTGTCAGATTTGGATTAATGGTGGGAATTGGCGGTGGAGCGCCATACTATGGTGCATGCGAGATTATCAGCTCTAGGAGTGTCGAGGGACAAGAGGAGGACCCGGAGGACTCGGATGACTCAGAATACAACCCAGAAAATATACAAGATATACGGCTCGGTGATGTGGTGATAAGTCTTCATTCAAAGACATCAGATGCTGTTGTGCAGTATGATTTTGGAAAATCACTGCAGGAAAAGGAATTTATCCGCAGTGGTGGTAAACTAAATAAACCCCCTAATATTGTTCTGAGCGCTGTCTCGCATCTCAAAGCGCAGCACGAGTTAGAGGGTCATAAGATCTGCGAGACACTATCGAGTTTGGCTTCAAAGCATCCAGTGAATGCGATAAAATTCCAATATCCAGGGTCCAAAAAGGACAGTCTCTTTAAGTCGACTATTATCCACACAGAGGGAAAGAAATCGTGTAAGAGTTGTCGCGGACTCCAAGACAGTAACCTTGTCAAGAGAAAAGACCGTCCTAATAACTCGCCTCAATTACACTATGGAACCATTGGATCTGCAGACCAAGTGATGAAGGACGCCATCTTAAGAGATAGATGGGCGCGGAAGGAGAATATTCTTTGCTTTGAAATGGAGGCTGCTGGTTAGTGACATATAAACTCACAAAACCAAGATTTAAGTAACTTACATACACCCAGGACTTATGGACTCATTTCCCTGTCTCGTTATCCGAGGTATCTGTGATTATGCTGATTCTCACAAAAACAAGATCTGGCAGCCATATTCTGCGGCGACGGCGGCGTCATATGCACGAGAACTTCTTCTGCTTATTTCAGGGCAAGGAGTTGTGGGTATGAACCCAATCAAGCAGAGTATGTAAGTTTCAGACATGTGCTTTGTTTCACACTGTCTCCGTCTATCTGCTCCATTTTAATAGAATATCTTATTAACATCTCTGTCAGTTGAGCAATCTGTAGTAGAAATACATCAAGTTGTCAAAGACACAAGTGATACTGTACGGGGACTCAAGAATGACAGCAGACGTGACAAGGTCTTTGCCAAACTGCCATATGCAAAAGGTTCGAGTTTCGATGCATCGGACGCAGAACATGATGCAAGGTGCCATCCAAAAACCCGGATTGACTTGCTTCACCGCATCCAGGAGTGGGCGGAGGATCCAAGCCAGAAATGTATATTCTGGTTGAATGGGATGGCAGGAACCGGAAAATCAACAATTTCGCGAACAATAGCTGAAAACTTCAATAAAAACCATCTTCTTGGAGCTAGTTTCTTCTTCAAACGCGGAGAAGGTGACCGCGGTACTGCCAAGAAGTTTTTCACCACTATTTGCACACAGCTTATCCTCCAAGTTCCTGCGTTGACTGATCACGTTGAAAAAGCGATTAACACAGACCCCTATCTCTCAGGGAAATCAATGAGAGAACAATTCGATAAACTGATCCTTCAGCCACTGCTTTGTCTGAACCAAATTGAGTTGACAACTATCATTTTTGTGATTGATGCATTGGATGAATGCGAAGAGAAAGATGATATAAAAGCCATACTGAAACTTTTGCCTCAGGTACA